>NW_021025041.1:697244-849133 GCF_004153795.1 Camellia sinensis | reverse complement strand
AGTCGAGAGATCCTGAGGCAAGGCGTGCAACCGAGACCTCCAGGAACTCAAAACGAACACAATCATGGATGATCACCGAGTGTTCAAGCGGTGACGTCCAAGTCTTGAGGACGGTCAAAAATGGGGTGTCTACAGTCGGCCATACCAGAAAGGTGGCCTCCCAGATGAGTAGAATACAACTGTATGGTGGGAGGCTAGAAAATGGCCTACGGCCACGAAACGTAGCCTACGGCTACTGAGAGATGGTCTACGAGACCTCTCCCTCCCTTCGGGAAGAGAAAACAGAGAAAACAGGATCTGGTTCGCAAACCGAGGCAAAGCACAAAAGAGCCCCGAAGTCTAGAGGCAAGGCTCGCAGCCATGACTCTGAAACCTCAGAACGAGCATAATATGCATCATCACCGAGCGCTCAATTGGTGACGTCTGAGTCTTAAGGTCGGTCAAAAATGGGGTGTCTACAGCATTGCACTGTCTTGTGCACTCTCTAGTCTAGGAGACCTTAAATCCTTTGAAGGTGCAATTCCTTTGGTGTTTGTCGTGCCCGAACGACTTCCGGTGGTCTGGTATAGCCATCTGCCTGTGTTTGCGGTGAGTTCCTAAGAGACCAACTAAGACGATGGAAACTAGAGTTCAAATGGTGGATGCCTAGAACGCAAAGGTTCAGAATTTCCGAGACTAAAGTCTTGTCTAAATACCTAGGGGTGTATCCTCGGCTTGAAATCTGTATGGCAGCCCCATAGGTTGAGGTAGTGTGTATGCGCCTCAATTCTGGATACTGAACCAACCTAGTCTATCACCTTGTTGGAGAATAGAGAAAGCTACGACAATTGCCAGGAGGAAAAGTAGTACCTACGGTCTGGAAGCACAACCAAGAAGAGGAAGATCCACATCAGCAAAAGTTGAGTCATTGCCAATTGCCTTTGTAAGGTACTTCCACTTCCTCGCTGCATCAAAGCTATCATCATATATTACATCTATTGCATTGTGTATAGCATCTAGCGCATGCATCTACTGCATTATCTATTTTATCATACTGTCCTTTCCATGTTAAGCTTAGTTTGGCATGTGCTCATACATTTCTTTCGTTGAAGCATGGTTATGTGATAATGTGTATGTGCCTATTCCACTAAGAGAATTGTGGTCTGAGGGTTTTGGCAACTTTTCTATGTTAGACGTGGTCTATTTTGTGTCCATGCCTTTCCTAGGTAAGATGCGGTTTGGCTTACGCCTTCTTCACTACATCCATTGCATCCATTGCATTGTACTTTGTTATGTTGTATTTAGCATTTAGGATCACGATCTTTCCTCAGCAGATCATTCCTCATTTATATCATGCCACCCAATTACTTGAATTCTTTCTATGAAACACACAGTTCTACATGTGCACATGCCTATTCCACTAAGAGAATTATGGTTTGAGGATTCCGCCACCTTTTCTGTGTTAAACGTAGTTTGATATTGCATCTCTATCCCTTTATGATATTTATGTGGTTTTGCACTGCTTGTGGTTTGAGGATTCCATTGCATTGCATATCATTTGCATTGTTTCATTGCATTGTATATCATTTACATTGTTTTGTTATATTGTGTATCATTTTGCATTCTGTCCCTAAACTACGCTACTTTGATTCCTTGCAAAGGGATACGTAGGCAACCTTCGGGTTCAACCAACTGCATTTACATTTTGTTTGTTTGCCCAAGTCTTCGGCCTTGTCAAAAATGGGTCGTCTCTGGTCTTTGGCATTAACTCATGTCACTTCATGACTCTGAGCTCTATCAAAGAGGGGATACCCCATTTTTTGACCGCCCTTAAGACTTGGGCACCACTGATTGCTTACTTGGTGATGAAAGTTGTGCAGTGCAATGGTTTGATTTCTTCAGCAACAGGAGCTCCAAATCCTAACCTCACACCCCATTTGTGGACCAAAACAATTTTGACCAAAATGATTTTAGACCCTAAAACCCTCCCTTTCAAAGCATTTTTTAAAAGAAGTTTCTACGATGTTTCGAGGCTCACATTTTGTTAAATAATGCGCTTTTCGATAAACTGAGCAAGGAAAAAGTGGAAATGAATGAAAAGGAGGTGAACACTTTGAAAAAAATCTTTAAAACATCTTGTTTAGGGGTTTGGAGTTGAAGAAAATAAGAGGAGAGGGAAGAAACCTAGTTGGGGAAGAGGTTGGGCAAGAACCGTTAAGAGAGAGTCGATTAGCCCTCGCTAAATCAAGTCTATCCTTTTGTACACTTGGATTTCAGATATGAGGCCACCATCATTGGCAAGTGGACTTCTAAGGATTCATTTTACATTCAAGAATCTCCTCAAGCCGAGGCCAGATGAGGGAGATATGGCTGGTTGAATTTAGGCATCAATCTGGTTGGACCGAAACTGAGCAGTCTTCACTAAAAGAGGCATATCTTTTTGCATACTCGGAATTTTGATGTGAGGCTGCCACCATTTGAAAGAAGAGGACTTCAATTTAGGCTCAAGAATGACCTGCAAAGGAGTCCAGATGAAGGAGATATTCCCATTAGAAGTTGGGCCCAATAAGTAAATTTTTCTTGCTAATCAAAGGTGGAGGTTGATGGCCATGAATGGGCTTTTTTTGGCCATGTGCCGGCCATTAATGGCCTTTGCCAACCATGTGCCATCCAAGAGTGATCCTTGCAGGCCAAGAATGGACCTGTGCCGGCCGCTGCTGTCAAAAATCAGATTTTTTGCTGATATTTACCTCTAGCTGTTTCGAGATTGCTCCAGATGTCCATTAATGGATATTTTCGACCAAAGCTCATGGTTTTCTATATATAGATGGCATGTCTCGCATATTTCAAGCTTGGAAGAAAGTTTGGGAGCCTCTATCTCTTGATATTTTATGCCTTAAAGCCTAAATTCTTTACACTCTTGCATGTGAGCCCTTGATCAAACTTGATCATCATTGTGTTGAGGTTGCTTGAGGTCCTATTTGAGGTCTGGAAGAGGATATTGGCTTGGTTTGACTTGCCTTTGTTGCATAAATAGCATCTTGTCTTCAAGAGGTAGAACACTTGTATTTTACGCCTAATTTAAATACTTGTTTCACCATCTTTTGTACTGTTTTTGGTCTGGTATTTAACTACAAAAACCTCTATTTTTCAGTCCTAAAAATGGTGGTTTAAGGCCTTTTTGAGTTATGGGCTAATCTCTCCCATTTGTCCTTTAGCTTGTGAAGCATTTGTGCCATCTTTTCATCACTTTCAATCCAAATCTTTTGGCCTTTTAACCACTGAAATTCAGTGATTTTTCAGTGGTAAAAACTTTGTTTTGAGGGCCAATTTTCATGCCTAGTTAGCTCCATATGTTAGCATGTTTTTGTATCTTAACTTAGCTTATTTCCAGCACGTTTTAAGCTCTATTTTGGCATGTTTGAGCTCTGTTTTGGGCTGGTTGGAGCACTTAAGGCTTGCTTTATATGCTTGTAGTGCAATTGTGCTTGATAGTCTAGCTTGTGCTATGCTTTGGCCTCTTATTCTAGCTTGTGTTAGATTAATCTCAGCATGATTTTGCCACTGATTTGACTGGTCTTAGCTCTGTTTTGAGATGGTTTGGCCCTTGCCCTTTGAGGCTTGTATTGTGTGGTTGTAGTGCAATCTCTTTCACTAGCTTAATGTTTTAGGCTTTTAAACATGAATTGCATGAGTTGTTGGCATGATTTAGTCTCTTTTTTCACTCCATTCCAACACTGAAATATCTGCAACCTCCCTCTATTCTTCACTCTTTCATTTGTTTTGCAAGTGGCTTTGAAACCATTGTTGGCTTGAGTGAGAAATTGAAACACTTGTGCTTAATGGTCTTAATCCTCTTTTGAGGGTTTCTACTAACCAATGATATGAGGACTCTTTCATGCTCAAGGCACTTGTGGTTTAAGCCTACTTTCAATTAGAGGACACTCACCTTTTGAACTAATCAATTAAAGAATGGATCGGTAATCTAAAATGTGTAACTAAAATGAACAAAGTAAAAAAAGGCAAGATTGAGCATCTTTGTGTTGCATTGCATGTGTTCGGATCGGACGTTAATCTGAAAACGAGAAAAATGAGATGTTTCATACTCAATGTGATGAAACGTGCCACTTTTCTTAGTCACCATCACCCTTGATCATGCATGATAGGGTGGTGGTTGTCTTGGTCTTGTTTGTGCATCCATTAACCTTCTACAAGCTTAGTTCTCTAGCCATCAGGCATTGCAAATGCTTGATTGATGGCTTGAAAGCCAAGAGCCACACTCGTTTGAGCTTGAGAGATGATAAGGAGAGTAGTAGTACATACATTGCTTGAAAATGCATTGCTTGGCCTCTGTTTGCTCTCTGTTATAGCAAAAGGAGAAGTCTAGAAAAGAAAGTGGCCAACTGGCACCTTGAAGTAGCCGACCGACCACTTGAAGTAGCCGATCAGCTAGTTATGGTGGCCGATAGCCACTTTTTGTAGCCGACCAGCTACTAGTGAATTTTGGAAAAAATGTGCTTCTGAGTTGGAGCAAAGGCATTCTGGGAGTTGACACAATTTTCAGTGATCAAAACGAGTGCAAACAGAGGCATCTGATGGTAAGGCAATGACATTTTCGGGCGGAGCTCGAACCACACCTTGTTGCCTCTACCTATAGGAACACTGTGGTCCGGGAGACCACTTTTGTGGTGGCATACCACTTTTGATGGTCGTAGACCAGTTTTCGAGGTTTTTGGTCGCGTGTTTCGCCTCCCGATCTCTCGTCTTGCATCCGTTGGGGTTTATTTTTGGTACAAACCTTGTTTTCCTTGTTTGGAAGGTGGTACAAGGGTGGGAGACCACTTTTTCTCCTTGAAGACCACTTTTCCTTCTGCAAGCCAGTTTTCTGGTCAGATAACTGGCTTTCTTGGTCTTTGGGCCACATTTTCTGGTCAGCTACCACACCACTAGCTTTCTTTCATGCCATGGACTCTCTCCCACCATGGCTGACCAGTTTGTGTCTTGGAAGACCACTTGAACTGGTCGGCCGACCACTTTAAGTAGCCGACTAACCACTTCAAGTGGTCGGCTGCTTTTTGGCACCTTTTTGGAGATATTTTCCTTCAGCAGGCACAGCTAGAGGGCATTTGGGCTATCCTCCATACACGTGTATGGAGGGATTTGTTTGAGGCTTAGCTTCTCCAAGAAGTTTTTCCTTTTAGTTTCTATAAGAGGGAGGCTCGTCCTCCCTCCTCTAGGTTCAGAAAAACTTCCTTGAGCCATACATATAATATATATCTATACATCTTCATTTCTCCCTTGTTTTGTGCCTTAAAGTGTAGATTTGTCTCACTTTTGTACACAAACACACACTCAAACACCTTGCTTGTGTTTCTGAGGCTTCTTGAGGTTATTTTTGGTGCTCTTGGATTGGTTTAAGCTCAAAGAACTTGCTGGAGTTGCAGTTGTAGAGGAGGTCTTCCAGGGTGAGCAATTGACCTTTAAATCCCCCTTTCTTGCTTAAGCTTTTAGCCTTTCTTGCATACATTTCTAAGCTTAACTGCTAACTAGAAAAAGCTCTATTTTTGCATGCTTAAAATAGTTGTTTAAGGTCACTTTTTTGTTTGGGGTGATTTACCCCCTCTTTGGCCTTGTTAGCCCTTATTTTGAGCCATCCCCTTAGGCTCTTGCCAAAGCCTTTGCATGACCTTTGTACCACTGAAATCCAGAGGATTTTCAGTGGTGGAAAGGTGGTTTTGGTGTCTTAAATAGGAGAAGGTCATCCCCTCTCCTTGTATTGTGTTTAATTGCTTCATATGCCTCATGTTTGGGCACCTTTGTTAAGCTTATGTTGGCCATATCTTAGCTTGTATTTGTGGTTATTTTGCTGAGGCATACCACTTTTTTTTTCTTGGTTTGGTCGCTCCATGCATGGTTAATACACTTGTAGTGTAAATCTCTTAAACCAGCTTTGTATGCTTCATGAAGTAGCATGTCATTATAGCTTCGTTTGAGTCCATTTCAACATGTATTTGGTGTTGTTTTACCATGTCATACCTCTGTTAGGGTTTGGTTTGGTTATCCTTTGCATGCTCCATGCACTTGTAGTTCATTTCCATGAAATAGCCTAACATGCATCATGCTTTGACTGTCATTTTAGCATGCTTTTGGCTTAGCCCTAAGAAGACATTGTTCATATTTTAGCATGTTTAAGGTCTGATTTGTGTTGTCATGGTCATGCATGACTTGCTTTGAATAGCTATGGTTCAATCTAGCTTGTTAGCTTTGTGCATCAAGCCCACTAGCATGCATTACTTGGACTATTTGAATGAGTTGGCATCATTTATTATGTGATTTCAGTCCATGTTTCATGCCAATGCACTTGCATTTTTTGCTCTTTCAATGGTTTGGAGGGTTTGCCCCTTTATGCCTTAACATGAACCATTGTGGATGGCTTCATGCCTAACCTTGCGAGCTATCATTTCAATATGTTTTGGGGGTTATTATGCCATGATATAACTCTGCTTTTTGTGGCTAAAGTCATCCCATGCTTGGTCTTAATAGGTGTAGTGTAACCCACCTTATTTGCCTTGTATGCATCATGCCT
The DNA here is from genome assembly GCF_004153795.1 of Camellia sinensis. NCBI lineage: Eukaryota > Viridiplantae > Streptophyta > Magnoliopsida > Ericales > Theaceae > Camellia > Camellia sinensis. The sequence continues at coordinate 842,568 of NW_021025041.1, read as the reverse complement.
AGCTTGTTTTGGCTTCCTTCCATGCATGTTTTAGACTCATTTTAACATGTTCTAGGACTGTTTTAGGTCGCCTTGGTCACATGCTTCATGTTTTGTATAGTTGTAGTACAAGTGCCCTTGCTTGCTTCAAGCTTTGAGCACCATTGCATGCTTCATTTGTGTTGTTTACATGATTTGGCATTACTTAACATGACATTTCAGACAATATAGACTTGCCATGTTCTCACTTCATTCACCCTTTGAGTGCCTCTCAGGGTTGTGCATTTGTTGCCCAGTTTTATGGCTTAGCTTGTATGCTTGCATGCCTAGGTATTTGAGCCCTCATCTCAGCATGTTTAGGTCTTTGTTTTGACCTAATTAAGCTTTGTCCATGGTTGGTTCATGCATTTGTGCAATGTATTGCATGTCCCTAGAGTAATCCTCCGTGTTAACTTTCATGCTTTAGGACCATTACATGCTTTACTTGCTTTGTTTGAATGATTTGGCATCATTTCTTACCTCATTTCAGTGCACTTAGTGTTGTCATACTTACACGTTTGTCACTCGTTGAGCACTCTTGAGAGTTGTGCTCTTAGGCCTCTTTGATAGGCCATTGCATTGTACATGCATACCTTGCCTTTTGTGCCTTAATTTCATCACCAATGGCCACTGATTTGGGCATGACTGAGGTCTACCCCTTTTGGTTTAAGTCCATTTAGTATGTTCACTTGCATGTTGCTTGCATGCTTATCTCACTTCGCATTGTGTATGCTATGTAGTCCTTTGCATTGTGCATGCCAAGTTGTTCCTTGCATTGAGTATGCATGCCCCTAACATTGCTACGTTGCCCTTGTAACATTGCATTGTGCATGCATGTGTTAGCATTGTTTGCATGCCATTTGCATTGGTAGTTTGATCATGTTGTATTGCATGTTGTTGCATGCCTGTCCCTTGCATTGTGTATGCCATGTAGTAGCACTGTGCATGCCATGTTATGTGTTGTACTGTGTTTGGAATGGATGTTAGTCCAAACACGGGAAAAGAGGGACGTTTCATACTTAAAGTGATGAAACGTGCCTTCATTCCCGGTCCCCAACGCTCTTCATCATACATGATAGAGTTCTAGGCTTTATTTGTTTATGTGTGCATTCATTTTCATATTGAAATGTACAACTTCGCCTCTCGGTCATCATGCATCGAGATGCGTGAAGAACCACACCCCCTTGAGTTCATGACATGATAGGGAGGGTGGTTGTGCACACATATCTTGCAAATACATTGCCATGCCCTTTCTTGCTATTTGTTGCAGCAAATTGCAGTTCAACAGCAACAACTGGCCGGCCAGCTAGAAAAACTAGCTGGCCGACCATTTTTCTAGTTTTTCAACAACCAAAAGTGGTCGGCAGGTGTCTAGAGAGACCAAAAGTGGTCAGCCATCCTCCCACAGGTTTCCTTAGGTGGAGTTTCATCTTTCTGGAGCTTGGTGCAAGTTTCTGAGGACAAATGAAAATAGAGGCAAATCGGAGCATCGCATTGGATTTCCGAACGAGGCAACTGGGCTTGCATGCATTCCTCTCCCTCTGAGACTCTTGATTTACTGCTTTCCTTAGCTGCCATACTTAGATAGCTAGCTTTTGCCTTGGTTTGTACTCTTAATTAGTTAATGCGTTAGCTATTCAATTTGTTCTGTAATAATTAGTTTAATTAGCTTAGGTTAGGTAGTTAGCTTCTTATTTGATCCCTTCCTTGAGAGGGCCAATTATTGTAATAAGCGTGCGTGTTTGTGATGCATTTCTTCCAACCCCAATTTCTTTCTCCCTTTTACTTAACCGCTTACGATTGTTAGTCTTAGGGCATATTTCATTTTGCATACCTTATGCATGCATGCGTGCATCTATTCATCTGTATTGCATGCACCGGGTTCGGCGCATCATACTGACTGCATTGTACTTTTAATACATTACTTGAATACATGTTTAACAACATGTTATCAAGTTGCATTTCACATGACATTCTAGGTAGCCGAGCCTATCTTAGGTACATTTTGCATTAGCCGTCTTAACATGAACTAGGATCATGCATGATTTCTAACTAGTTCTTTGTTTTGGCTCGGAGTACATTGTGAGTGTTTACGCTTTTGCATACTACATGTGTGTTAATGTTGCCATGTTAGCATGCTTGCCACGAGGCTAACTGCTTATTTGCTATAAATTGCCTGAATGCCTGTGGGTGAAGGTTGGATTGCTTGAATTGCAACAATTCATTGAAATCCGCATTTTAGCCTACTTGCGAGTAGCAAACTTCAAACCATTTTCACAAATGAACATGCAATGTTTTGTTCCAAATTAGGCAATCTAGTCTATACTTGTATGTTGTGCGCATCACGTAGTAAGACTAGCTAATTAATCGAAATAAAAGCACATGTGCTTTCAAAAATAAGATATCATGCTTAGTATAGGCCGATCTTTGATCGGGCGAGCGCGGGTGCACATTGCATGACCTTCCCCTCTCGTACCCAAGTTCCCGAGCCGAGGCAACTTTGGTGATGACGGACACGTGGCCTTAGGCACGAGTCAGGGTTTCCTAAATTCCCCCAAAACAAAATATTTAGGTGGCGACTCTACATGTGGCAAAGCAATCCATGTTTGACACTTCTTTATTAAAAATCAGTTTTTCAAAACGATTTGCCGAATTTGGACTCTTTGGTGATTTATCGGTCTCACATCGCAAATTGTGAGATTAGATTCAGAACCGTGACATTTGAGTCCGAACTGTGGTAAGCCCAAATGAACGAAACGGGATTTTCTCGGGAAGTTCGGGGCGGGTCCACAGTTTCTGGTGACTCTGCTGGGGAGTCAGAGAACTTGACTCGAACTCATGATATCTTGTTTTGATTACACTTATGTGTCTCTTTGCATTGCATTTGTATTGGTGCGCCTAGGACACCGTGTTTGTCGTATGCTATTCCTAAACGGTTTGCCAGAGGCTCGGTTTGAGAAGCGTGCCATAAGGCTGACCGGTTGCGGGCTCTGCCACGACGGGAACACTAACCTCGATTTTTACTGAGGCACCCTTTTCGACCATTCGACGTAGTGCATATCGGAATCCATAGTGATTATTCCAAACTAGGACAGGTTGCTTTCCCGATTGTAGGTTGTTTTGAAACCGCTGTGCGCATAGTAAAACCCTATCTCCTGACAAAATAGGACAGGGAAACCCTATCCCTCCATTGGGGTGTTTTGCCTCTTATTTACTTGGGTTGTGCTTATCAGTCTGCAAGTCTGGGTATCAGGCCTGAGGGCATCAGTATTTGGGAATCAGTTTTACTTAAGGGTAACAGTTTACAGGCAAAATTTTGGACAGAATTCAGTAAATAAGTACAGTCATTCAGCTATGTTCATATCTATATTGGTGAAATTGGGTTGAGATCCTACCGGTTTTCTCTTTTACAAGGTAGTCTCAGAACCGTAGCTTCAGAAGGCTCCAATATCCCTCGAGGTTCATTGGATTTGGGCTGATAGACTTTGTCAGGTCAGAGAGTCAATTCAATGGCAATCAGTGTTCCTTTGCCAGAGGCAGGGTAGAAGGGCCGGTCAGGCACAGATCACTAGTTCGGCAGTTACCAGATCACTGGCCCTTATCCACCCCACCAGTGAACAGTCAGGCTGAGGTTTCAGTTTCTACTGTAGGGGTAGATATACCAGTCAAAACCTAGCTGAGTTCAATCTAACCTTGTGTGCCTCCTTTCTATCTGCTGGTAGCCTGCCATCTCCGAGGAACACAACTATGGCGTCTATCCAGCTTGGACTCATTTCCATGCACATCGCTTCATACTTGGTTATTAGGGGCTCTGTACTTTGGTCTGACAAAGAATTTACCATAATTGTCCCTACTTTACCTGATTTCATCGCGCTTGCTAGGTTAGCCAAGGCGTCGGCATGGTATTATCTTCTCGGCTAACCTGTTGCAATCATCAATTTTCAAACAGTGTTAGCAGCTTGACAACCTCCTTGACATAGGCTATCATCCTTTCATCTCGGGCTGCATACTCACCCATTGCTTGATTTACAATGAGCTGGGAGTTGCAAAAGACTACCACCTCGACGGCCTCCATGGTTGCTGCTAATTTTAATCCTACAATCAGTGCCTTATACTTTGTTTCGTTATTTGAGGCCTTGAACCAACACTACTGGTGATACCAACACTACTCCTGCCCATCTGGTTATTGGGGGCTCTATACTTGGATTGCTCAATCATTCACCCATCTAGTGATACCAACACTATTCCGGCCTTTGCGCCTTGTCGGTTGGAGGTGTCGTCGACAAAGAACCAGAAGGAGTCCTCGATATAGATATCGCAGGGTTTTGGCTTCTCTTCCTCCATCTATTCTGCTGGTGTGGGGTTCTTTGGCCCCAGTTGTGTTTCTTCTTGTTTTCTTGGACATCCCAAGCTGCGACTCATCGAAGCCTGTCTTGGGATCGCACTTGGAGTGAATTCAGCCACAAAGTCGGCCAAAACTTAGCCCTTGATTGCTGTTTTAGGCCTGAATTCTAACTCGTACTGGCCCAGCACCACTACCCATCTAGCGACCCTGCTTGTCAGGTCCCCATGCTGTAGCAAGGACTTTAGTGGATGCTCCGGCAGTACCACAATCTTGTAGGCTTGAAAATAGTGGTTCAATTTTTTCGAAGCCATTACCAAGCCAAATGTCAACTTCTCCAGGGGTAAGTACCTGGTTTCGACACTTGCCAAGGTCTTGCTCACGAAGTATACTACCTTCTGCTCTCCCTCTTCTTCTCGGATTACCACCGCACTCATGGTGTGGTCCGAAACTGCCAGGTATAGGAACAATTCTTCTCCTAATACCGAGTTTGAAAGAACTGGTGGGGTTGGCAAGTATTTCTTCAAGTTGGCCAAAGAGATTTCTCATTCTTCTATCCACAGAAAATATGTGGCTTTTTTCAGCAAACCAAAAAACTGCTTGCACTTATCTAAACTTCGACTAATGAACCTGTTCAAGGCCGCTGCTCATCCAGTCAACATTTGTACTTGCTTGGCTGTTGTCGGCTCTTCAAGTCAAGGATAGCCGTGATCTGATCTGGGAGGAACTTACCTGATCCAACTCCAACTCCAAATGCACATTAACACATTGAGTCGAGGCCGATATGATCTCAGGATATTAAAGACTGTCTTCAAGTCAGCTAGATGGTTCTCTAGTTCCTCGGTTTTCACAACCATATTGTCTATGTCATGACCCAAACCCGCCCTTATGGATTAAGGTCATAATCGGCCAGTAATCGTGAGATTACCAACGGCCTCAAACCTGATCAAACATACGTTCAACAGAATAAGGGGCCAAAACGAATGCAGACTTAAAAATTTTGTCCAACGAGCTATGCTTACATGGCAAAACAATCATTCCATAATAACTCACACGTATAGATAAAATTAACATTTCATGTGTCCAGGACCTTTCAAACATATAGTCAGCCTAACAAAAAGCTTATGCATATGGTGATCCAACATCTTCACCAAAATAACAAAAGGGAAATCAAAAGTAAAAGAAACAAAACAAAGTCTCATGTGTTCGGCTGACTCTGCAAAAACTTGACTCCTCTGATGTCTTTCACTGGGGCTAGGTTTAGACATCTCTTTGCTCACCTACACACACATAAATGAGAGTGAGTGATAGCCCAGTGAATAATATCAAAATAAAGGAGTACATGAATGAAATTTGTAGTAGTCATATCAAACGGCCTTAGGCTTATTCATGATTCTATCTATACATCAAACGACCTCAGGCCCAAACGTATCAAACGGCCTTAGGCCCAATTCATTCTTATCAAATGGCCTCGGGCTCAATTTATTCGTGTCAAACGGCCTTTGGCCTATTCATTCATGTCAAACGGCCTTTGGCCGAATAATTCATGTCAAACGGCCTTTGGCCCAATTCGTTTATGTCAAACGGCCTTTGGCCCAATCCTTTGTGTCAAATGGCCTTAGGCCCATTTCGTTTATGTCAAACGGCCTTTGGCCCAATCCTTTGTGTCAAATGGCCTTAGGCCCATTTCGTTTATGTCAAACGGCCTTTGGCCCAATCCTTTGTGTCAAATGGCCTTAGGCCCATTTCGTTTATGTCAAACGGCCTTTGGCCCAATCCTTTGTGTCAAATGGCCTTAGGCCCATTTCGTTTATGTCAAACGGCCTTTGGCCCAATCCTTTGTGTCAAATGGCCTTAGGCCCATTTCGTTTATGTCAAACGGCCTTTGGCCCAATCCTTTGTGTCAAATGGCCTTAGGCCCATTTCGTTTATGTCAAACGGCCTTTGGCCCAATCCTTTGTGTCAAATGGCCTTAGGCCCATTTCGTTTATGTCAAACGGCCTTTGGCCCAATCCTTTGTGTCAAATGGCCTTAGGCCCATTTCGTTTATGTCAAACGGCCTTTGGCCCAATCCTTTGTGTCAAATGGCCTTAGGCCCATTTCGTTTATGTCAAACGGCCTTTGGCCCAATCCTTTGTGTCAAATGGCCTTAGGCCCATTTCGTTTATGTCAAACGGCCTTTGGCCCAATCCTTTGTGTCAAATGGCCTTAGGCCCATTTCGTTTATGTCAAACGGCCTTTGGCCCAATCCTTTGTGTCAAATGGCCTTAGGCCCATTTCGTTTATGTCAAACGGCCTTTGGCCCAATCCTTTGTGTCAAATGGCCTTAGGCCCATTTCGTTTATGTCAAACGGCCTTTGGCCCAATCCTTTGTGTCAAATGGCCTTAGGCCCATTTCGTTTATGTCAAACGGCCTTTGGCCCAATCCTTTGTGTCAAATGGCCTTAGGCCCATTTCGTTTATGTCAAACGGCCTTTGGCCCAATCCTTTGTGTCAAATGGCCTTAGGCCCATTTCGTTTATGTCAAACGGCCTTTGGCCCAATCCTTTGTGTCAAATGGCCTTAGGCCCATTTCGTTTATGTCAAACGGCCTTTGGCCCAATCCTTTGTGTCAAATGGCCTTAGGCCCATTTCGTTTATGTCAAACGGCCTTTGGCCCAATCCTTTGTGTCAAATGGCCTTAGGCCCATTTCGTTTATGTCAAACGGCCTTTGGCCCAATCCTTTGTGTCAAATGGCCTTAGGCCCATTTCGTTTATGTCAAACGGCCTTTGGCCCAATCCTTTGTGTCAAATGGCCTTAGGCCCATTTCGTTTATGTCAAACGGCCTTTGGCCCAATCCTTTGTGTCAAATGGCCTTAGGCCCATTTCGTTTATGTCAAACGGCCTTTGGCCCAATCCTTTGTGTCAAATGGCCTTAGGCCCATTTCGTTTATGTCAAACGGCCTTTGGCCCAATCCTTTGTGTCAAATGGCCTTAGGCCCATTTCGTTTATGTCAAACGGCCTTTGGCCCAATCCTTTGTGTCAAATGGCCTTAGGCCCATTTCGTTTATGTCAAACGGCCTTTGGCCCAATCCTTTGTGTCAAATGGCCTTAGGCCCATTTCGTTTATGTCAAACGGCCTTTGGCCCAATCCTTTGTGTCAAATGGCCTTAGGCCCATTTCGTTTATGTCAAACGGCCTTTGGCCCAATCCTTTGTGTCAAATGGCCTTAGGCCCATTTCGTTTATGTCAAACGGCCTTTGGCCCAATCCTTTGTGTCAAATGGCCTTAGGCCCATTTCGTTTATGTCAAACGGCCTTTGGCCCAATCCTTTGTGTCAAATGGCCTTAGGCCCATTTCGTTTATGTCAAACGGCCTTTGGCCCAATCCTTTGTGTCAAATGGCCTTAGGCCCATTTCGTTTATGTCAAACGGCCTTTGGCCCAATCCTTTGTGTCAAATGGCCTTAGGCCCATTTCGTTTATGTCAAACGGCCTTTGGCCCAATCCTTTGTGTCAAATGGCCTTAGGCCCATTTCGTTTATGTCAAACGGCCTTTGGCCCAATCCTTTGTGTCAAATGGCCTTAGGCCCATTTCGTTTATGTCAAACGGCCTTTGGCCCAATCCTTTGTGTCAAATGGCCTTAGGCCCATTTCGTTTATGTCAAACGGCCTTTGGCCCAATCCTTTGTGTCAAATGGCCTTAGGCCCATTTCGTTTATGTCAAACGGCCTTTGGCCCAATCCTTTGTGTCAAATGGCCTTAGGCCCATTTCGTTTATGTCAAACGGCCTTTGGCCCAATCCTTTGTGTCAAATGGCCTTAGGCCCATTTCGTTTATGTCAAACGGCCTTTGGCCCAATCCTTTGTGTCAAATGGCCTTAGGCCCATTTCGTTTATGTCAAACGGCCTTTGGCCCAATCCTTTGTGTCAAATGGCCTTAGGCCCATTTCGTTTATGTCAAACGGCCTTTGGCCCAATCCTTTGTGTCAAATGGCCTTAGGCCCATTTCGTTTATGTCAAACGGCCTTTGGCCCAATCCTTTGTGTCAAATGGCCTTAGGCCCATTTCGTTTATGTCAAACGGCCTTTGGCCCAATCCTTTGTGTCAAATGGCCTTAGGCCCATTTCGTTTATGTCAAACGGCCTTTGGCCCAATCCTTTGTGTCAAATGGCCTTAGGCCCATTTCGTTTATGTCAAACGGCCTTTGGCCCAATCCTTTGTGTCAAATGGCCTTAGGCCCATTTCGTTTATGTCAAACGGCCTTTGGCCCAATCCTTTGTGTCAAATGGCCTTAGGCCCATTTCGTTTATGTCAAACGGCCTTTGGCCCAATCCTTTGTGTCAAATGGCCTTAGGCCCATTTCGTTTATGTCAAACGGCCTTTGGCCCAATCCTTTGTGTCAAATGGCCTTAGGCCCATTTCGTTTATGTCAAACGGCCTTTGGCCCAATCCTTTGTGTCAAATGGCCTTAGGCCCATTTCGTTTATGTCAAACGGCCTTTGGCCCAATCCTTTGTGTCAAATGGCCTTAGGCCCATTTCGTTTATGTCAAACGGCCTTTGGCCCAATCCTTTGTGTCAAATGGCCTTAGGCCCATTTCGTTTATGTCAAACGGCCTTTGGCCCAATCCTTTGTGTCAAATGGCCTTAGGCCCATTTCGTTTATGTCAAACGGCCTTTGGCCCAATCCTTTGTGTCAAATGGCCTTAGGCCCATTTCGTTTATGTCAAACGGCCTTTGGCCCAATCCTTTGTGTCAAATGGCCTTAGGCCCATTTCGTTTATGTCAAACGGCCTTTGGCCCAATCCTTTGTGTCAAATGGCCTTAGGCCCATTTCGTTTATGTCAAACGGCCTTTGGCCCAATCCTTTGTGTCAAATGGCCTTAGGCCCATTTCGTTTATGTCAAACGGCCTTTGGCCCAATCCTTTGTGTCAAATGGCCTTAGGCCCATTTCGTTTATGTCAAACGGCCTTTGGCCCAATCCTTTGTGTCAAATGGCCTTAGGCCCATTTCGTTTATGTCAAACGGCCTTTGGCCCAATCCTTTGTGTCAAATGGCCTTAGGCCCATTTCGTTTATGTCAAACGGCCTTTGGCCCAATCCTTTGTGTCAAATGGCCTTAGGCCCATTTCGTTTATGTCAAACGGCCTTTGGCCCAATCCTTTGTGTCAAATGGCCTTAGGCCCATTTCGTTTATGTCAAACGGCCTTTGGCCCAATCCTTTGTGTCAAATGGCCTTAGGCCCATTTCGTTTATGTCAAACGGCCTTTGGCCCAATCCTTTGTGTCAAATGGCCTTAGGCCCATTTCGTTTATGTCAAACGGCCTTTGGCCCAATCCTTTGTGTCAAATGGCCTTAGGCCCATTTCGTTTATGTCAAACGGCCTTTGGCCCAATCCTTTGTGTCAAATGGCCTTAGGCCCATTTCGTTTATGTCAAACGGCCTTTGGCCCAATCCTTTGTGTCAAATGGCCTTAGGCCCATTTCGTTTATGTCAAACGGCCTTTGGCCCAATCCTTTGTGTCAAATGGCCTTAGGCCCATTTCGTTTATGTCAAACGGCCTTTGGCCCAATCCTTTGTGTCAAATGGCCTTAGGCCCATTTCGTTTATGTCAAACGGCCTTTGGCCCAATCCTTTGTGTCAAATGGCCTTAGGCCCATTTCGTTTATGTCAAACGGCCTTTGGCCCAATCCTTTGTGTCAAATGGCCTTAGGCCCATTTCGTTTATGTCAAACGGCCTTTGGCCCAATCCTTTGTGTCAAATGGCCTTAGGCCCATTTCGTTTATGTCAAACGGCCTTTGGCCCAATCCTTTGTGTCAAATGGCCTTAGGCCCATTTCGTTTATGTCAAACGGCCTTTGGCCCAATCCTTTGTGTCAAATGGCCTTAGGCCCATTTCGTTTATGTCAAACGGCCTTTGGCCCAATCCTTTGTGTCAAATGGCCTTAGGCCCATTTCGTTTATGTCAAACGGCCTTTGGCCCAATCCTTTGTGTCAAATGGCCTTAGGCCCATTTCGTTTATGTCAAACGGCCTTTGGCCCAATCCTTTGTGTCAAATGGCCTTAGGCCCATTTCGTTTATGTCAAACGGCCTTTGGCCCAATCCTTTGTGTCAAATGGCCTTAGGCCCATTTCGTTTATGTCAAACGGCCTTTGGCCCAATCCTTTGTGTCAAATGGCCTTAGGCCCATTTCGTTTATGTCAAACGGCCTTTGGCCCAATCCTTTGTGTCAAATGGCCTTAGGCCCATTTCGTTTATGTCAAACGGCCTTTGGCCCAATCCTTTGTGTCAAATGGCCTTAGGCCCATTTCGTTTATGTCAAACGGCCTTTGGCCCAATCCTTTGTGTCAAATGGCCTTAGGCCCATTTCGTTTATGTCAAACGGCCTTTGGCCCAATCCTTTGTGTCAAATGGCCTTAGGCCCATTTCGTTTATGTCAAACGGCCTTTGGCCCAATCCTTTGTGTCAAATGGCCTTAGGCTTTTGGGAGAATTTAGGAAACCCTGACTCGTGCCTAAGGCCACGTGTCTGTCATCACCAAAGTTGCCTCAGCTCGGGAACTTGGGTACGAAAGGGAAAGGTCATCTAATGAGCACCCCCGCTCGCCCGATCAAAGACCGGTCTGTACTAAACATGATATTTTGTTTTTGAAAACACATGTGCTCTTATTTCAGTTAATTAGCTAGAATTACTATGTGATACGCACAGCATATAAGTATAGACTAGATCGCCTAATTTGGAACAAAACATTGCATATCCGTTTGTTTAAAAATGGTTTGAAGTTTGCTACTCGTAAGTAGGCTAAAATGAGGATTTTGATGAATTGTTCCAATTCAAGCAATCCAACCTTCACCCACAGGCATTCAGGCAGTTATCGCAAATAAGAAATTAGCCTCATGGCAAGCATGTTTTCATGGAAGCATTAACACATATGCAATATGCTAAAGCGTAAACACTCACAGTGTACTCCGAGCCAAAACAGAGAACTAGTTAGAAATCATGCATGATCCTAGTTCATGTTAAGATGGCTAATGCAACACATGCGAAAATGCAGCTAAAATAGGCTCAACTATTCTAGAATGTCATGTGAAATGCAGTTTGGTACATGTATTCAAATTGAAATTGAAATACAATGTAGTTAGTATGATGCGCCGAGCCCGGTGCATGCAATACAGATGAATGGATGCACACATGCAAAGCATAAGGTATGCTACATGAAACATGCCCTAAAACTAACCATCGTAAGCGGTTAAGTAAAAAGGAGAAAGAAATGGGGATTGGAAGACATGCATCACACACACGCACGCTTATTACAACTTTGCACCCTCTCGACGGAGGAACCGAATAAGGAGCTAACTAGCTAACCTAAGCTAATTAAGCTAATTATTACGACACAATTAATTAACTAATCCTAGTTAACTAATTATTATAAAACAAATTGAAATAGCTAAACGCATTAACTATTAAAGTACAAAACGAAGCAAAAGCTAGCTATCTAAGCATGGCAGCTAAGGAAAGCAGTAAATCAGGAGCCTTAGAGGGAGAAGAATGCATGCAAGCCAGGTCACCTCATTTGGAAATCCAATGCGATGTCCCGATTTGCCTCTGTTCTCAATTGTTCTCAGAACACTGCACCAAGCTTCAGAAAGCTGAAACTTCACCTTGGGAGTCCTGTGGGAGGGTGGCCAACCACTTTTGGTCTCTGTAGCCACTTCCCGACCACTTTCTTTGTTGAAAGCTAGAAAAAGTGGTCGGCCAGCTAGTTTTTCTGGCTGACCGACCAGTTGTTGCTACTGAATTCCAGTTTGCTGCAATAGAGAGCAAGAAAGGGCATGGCAATGTATTTGTAAGATGTGTACACAACCACCCTCCCCATCATGTCATGAGCTCAAGGGAGTGTGGTTCTCGACCCTCAGGCCACCAATCGCGCATTTCAATACATGATGGCCGAGAGGCGAAGTTGCACAATTCAATGTAAAAATGAATGCATAAGTAAACACATGAGGCCTAAAACTCTATCATGTATGATCAAAAGCGTCGGCAACTGGGAATTAAGGCACGTTTCATCACTTCAAGTATAAAACGTCCCTCTTTTTCCGTGTTGGGACTAACACCTATTCCAAATACAATGCAACACATAACATGGCAAACATGCAACTACATGACATACTCAATGCAATGTAACAATCTAACATACGCAATGCAAAGAACAACTTGGCATGCACAATGCGAACAACAACATGGAATACTCAATGCCAAGAACATGGCATACACAATGCAATGAACAAGATGGCATACACAATGGGATGTAACCTAAGCATACACAATGCAAAGTATATGGCATACACAATGCGATGAACATGGCATACACAATGCGATGTAATAAAAGCATGCAAACAACATGCAATCAAACATGTTCAATGGACTTAAACCAAAAGGGGTAGACCTCCGTCATGCCCAAATCAGTGGCCATTGGTGATGAAATTAAGGCACAAAAAGCAAGGTATGCATACACAATGCATTGGCCATTCAACTAGGCCCAAGAGCACATCCCTCAAGAGGGCTCGAAGAGTGACAAATGTGCAAGTGTGACAACACTAAGTGCACTGAAATTAGACAAGAAATGATGCCAAATCACTTAAACAATGCAAGTAAAGCATGCTAGGGTCCTAAAGCATGAAAGCTAATAAAGAGGACTACAAAGGAGGCATGCAATACATGGAAAATAAACATGAACTAAGCATGGACAGAGCTCAAGTAGGTCAAAACAAAGACCTAAACATGCTGAGATGAGGACTCAAAGACCTAGGCATGCAAGTATACAAGCTAAGCCATAAACTAGGCAACAATGCACAACACTTAAAGGCATTCAAAGCATGAATGAAGTGGGAACATGGCAATGCTAAAAGCTCTGAAATGCCATGTTAGATGATGCCAAATCATGTACACAACACAAATGAAGCATGCAATGGTGCTCAAAGCTTAAAGCAAGCAAGAGCACTTGTACTACAAGTATGCAAAACATGAAGCATGTGATCAAGGCAACCCAAAATAGTCCTAGAACATGTTAAAATAAGTCTAAAACATGCATGATAATTTTATTAATATGTTACATTTAAACACACAAAATTCCTTTATATATATATATATATAGTGGGGTGAGTAATTAAAGTTCAAGTCATTGAAACAAGTTTAGATGATTATCATTGTTTATTAATTTATTTTTAATAATAATTTATTAATTTTAATAATTATTTAAATTGCTTAGCTATCCTAATCTAATCAATTGAACTTTGCCTAATACCTTATTTTCGACCTCCAATATTAATTTCTTGCTCCGTCCCTATTGATAGGAATTTTAAAAATGAATAGAAATAAATAAATAAAATATAGATGAAATATAATTATATTTTATCCATTTTTTCAAATTTTACCTAAATATATTACTTAAAAATATCTTACAACACATGTTAAAAAAGTAATAAATAATTTCAATTACAACAAAGAATGTTAAATAGAAGTTCAAACAAATCTAATGCTTTTGATTTTTTTTTTTTTTTTTTGACGTGGATAAAAATACCTCCATTATTGGGTTAACAATTCTAATGTTTTCTATAACGGTACTAGCACGTCTTGCCGACTTTTACGTATAAATGCTTGTCCAATTGTCCTTTTCTTTAATTTACAGCATCTCTCATTTTTTTTGCAAAGAAGTCAATCCAATTGTCCTTTTTTTTTTTTATTATTCACTTTTTTCTTTTTTCTTTTTCCATGAGGAATTGCCTTACATGTAAACCACAAATCAGCTAGAAATGTTTAAAGAATAGTGATTAAGAGATATAAAATTAAAATTTTAATTTAAGTTTTAGTGATGTGATATAATAAAAAAAATATAAATAAATAAATAAACCACTACAAGAATTTGTATTTTTGGCGACGAAATTTGGCGGCTAAAAGAAATTTAGTCTCCAAAAATATCACTCTTGGCGACTAAAAAAAAATATTAGTCAGCAATGGTTTAGGATGTAGCTACTAGAATTTTTTAATCGAAAAATATTATTTATTGGCGACTAAATTTATTTTTAGTCGGCAAAAATGTTACTTTTGGCGATTGAAAAGTATATTAGTCGCTGTTTGTCTAAATTTTAGGCTACTTAATCCTTTTTTAGTCGTCGTATATTATTTGTTGACGACAAAAGAAATGTTAGTCACTAAAAAATGGCATATTTTTATGATTACTCTTTGGCGACCAAAAGATTTTGTCGGCAAATGTTACTTTTTCCGACCAAAAGGAAAATTAGTCGCTAATAAGTGTTCATTTGCCGACTAAACAATAAAATTAGTCGCCAAGGTTCAAAGTTTTTAGAGCCAAAACAGTTTTTAGAGAGCCAAATACCAAATTCATTTTGCCCGCTCCTTTCTCTATTACAGAAAACAACATTCAAATCTCTCACACACACAAACTGTCCTTCACCAAACCTCACTGAGAATCACCTCACTGCAGCCCACCATACGGAGGACATCGCCATGGCCATGGCCACGGCCACCAGCACCGCCACCGCTGCAAATCACCACCACCACAGCCACAGATCACAGGTTCCCTCTCTCTCTCTCTCTCTCGAGGGCACGCTTTCGCTCTCGGTTTGTCCATGTCTCTCTTTCTTTTGCTCCAGCTCTCTCGCTCACAGTCTCTCTCTGCCTAGCTCTTTCTCTATGTGTGTGTGTGTGTGTGTCTCTCTCTCTCTCTCTCTCCCCTTTCCTCTATTTCCTCCCTTTCTGATTCTTGCTTTAGGGTTTTATATACTTGATTCAGTTAAATTTCATGTTGATTTCTAAGATGGGTTTGGTTGAAGGACATTCTGCTCTGTTTCCCCTTTTTCTGATTGGTTGAAGGACATTTTAGGGTTTCTAAAATGTGACTCCAAAGAGTTTATTAGAACCTAAGGAGAGTTAAATCTGAGACCTGTGCATATTTGTAAAATAGCATTCATTGATGATGATTCTACGTGCTACTCACTAATATACCTAAGAATTGCTATTGACAAATTTTTATTTTTTTATTTTTTAATTGGTCAAACTGTGAAGGATATTGCGGTTGCTGATCTTGCTCCAACTCACCCTATAAGGTTGGGGCTGCCACTCAACTTCTCGGTTTTCTACTATGGGATTCTAAATGCATTAGAGAAAGTTTGTAGCATGGCTAAACAGGTTTGTTCCATTCCTTTCACAGGTAGAAATGCATGACTTACTTCTTTATTTTTTCTTAGTTCCAAAAGTATGTCCATGAATTGATGGCAACCACTATATGTCCATGTATATATTCACTTTACCTCCGTTATTAGGATCACCTATTCTTTATGTGCAACTGTCAAGGAGTGTTCATTATTTAAACTTCATAATTTGGTGGGTACATAAACATGCATTGGGCGTTTCAAAAAAACCTCAGCCATGAATGGACATTAACTCTCATGATGATGGAATGGAACCTTGTGATAATTTTGGTTAGTTTTAATTGTTTATTTCTAGACGTTTTTGAATCTTGTTAACTTTGTAAAAACCCATTACAAATTTAAGTCGATGTCTGATTTGATCAATTATACGTTCTTAATTGATTATATTGCATAGGACTTATGGAAGGGATGAAGAGTAAATTGCAATGAAATTCTCAATTTCAAGTGCAAATGTGGGTTTTCTAAAGAGCAAGTTATGTTTGTGCTAATGTTATAGTGGATTCATGAATTTGCTAGTGCAGACTCATGTTTTGTTGAATAATAGGGTTCATTTCCACTCTATTTAAGATATAATATATATAACTTAAAAAATCTGTGAACACATGTACATTACAGATTCATAGCAGGTTTAAACTACCAATATAAAGTACATGTTATGCAAATTATAAAGATTTAAGAAATAGTGGATTTAATGATAAGATTTTTTTATGAAGTTTAGAAGAATGAAATTGCAACTATGAATACTTTGAGTATATTTGTGGCACATGTAGGATATGCATTTAACTCGGTTCCAATTTGAGTATGGATGTGAATTAATTAGCTCAATGGACTCAGAGGCCTACCGGACTTTTGAACAGGCTATAGGCCACATCTGTAAAGTTCGGGTTGAAAAACTTATAGCTGACCTCAGCTTAGAGTTCGGATCCTCTAGAGTGATTTTTCCTAGAATGATCTTAGAGTGATAGGGTTAGGGCTTAAGAGCTGGAAGGTGAAATGATTATTATACTCTCAACTTTTGTAGAATTAAATGTCAGTCATCCAAAATATCACTTTAAGATCACTCTAGGAAATATCACTGTAGAGGATCCGGACTCCTCAGCTTAAGTAGGGGTTGGGTTCAGCTATTGATCAACCTCTCCCAATCTGAATCTTTCCTCTTTATATTTGACCTTTTCTTCTTGTGGTGTATGTGGATGGCAAATGGACATTTTTTTTTATACTAGGAGGATACTCAGCAATTGAATATGCATATAAATTTCTTTCAACTATGGTTAACCAGGAAGTTTTCTGATTTGTTGATTTCTTTTCTAGATTTTATAGGAAAATATATTCTTGTGGAAATTTCTTATTTTGTTTTATTTTCATGCATACCCATGCCGATGTAGTGGGTGCTTTTCTTTTTAAATTGATTTATGATTTTTTTTGAGGAATTTTTAAGATAATAAATCCTACGTCATATATCATGGGAACCTTCTTTTTAACAAAAAGTGTCAAGCCCCTACCTTTTCACTTCTGATTGTGTAGCAAATTGCTCAAGTTCCAACTGTATAGCATTAGTCATGATGAATGAAGTTCCAACTTGCGTGCTACACACTAAAATTACCTGCATAGCGGATTTTATGAGATGATGAGGGTAGGAGTGTCATGTATCTTTGCACTATTTGTATTAATTTCAGTACATTTAGTCTTACTAAATGTACCGAAATTAATGCTTGTATTTTTTGTAAACTTTAGGAGAGGTTCGTGTAATTTATCCTTTTCTAAATGTATAGAGTATCATTGTCAGACATTATACTTAGATAAGGATATGAGTATGAGATATGTAGACAATATGTGTACTTAGACATTCACCTACAAACATACTTACCAATTTGAGTTAATCGTAAAACTATACAAAAAATAGGAATAAAATGCTTTATGGCATATTGTGCACACCATTCTATTGTAGAAAATAAATGAAATTTGTTAAGAAATAGGAATATTTTGTAATGTACTTGGATATCAGGTTAAATTAAAGGAATCGGATACTTAGAGACAAACCTATGTAGCTTTCTTTGTTAAAATTTATTCAAACAAGGGCGTTAAGGAGGCGAAAATGCAAAACAGCCCCCGAACCAACGTATGGATATCACAACTAGCTTCCCCATGACAAATAGGACCTGTAACAACAGACGAAATGTAATTAGCACGTGTAGGTTGGAAATTAGAGCCGAAAATGCCTTTAACTTAGCCGAAAAAAGACATTAAGGGGGCGAAAATGCAAAACAACTCCCGAACCACCGTATGAATGTCACAACCAGCTTTCTCACGACAAATAGGACCTGTGACAACAAATAGAATGTAATTAGCACGTGCAAATTGGGAGTGAGAGCCGAAAACGCTTTAAACTTAACCGAAAAAGGGCGTTAAGGGGGCGAAAATGACTTTTCTTGATTTCCTTCTTGTTTCTGATTCCAAAACAATGGAATTTGGCGGAATATGAGACTTGTGAGTTTGGGTCATTTGGTTTATCTAAATTGGAATTTACTTAAAATTTATTTCGCTTGGGATGGTTTTCTAGTTTTTATTATGCTCCAACTTTATATTCTCCAATAAAATGCCTATACGTTTAACAGATGTATATTGATATTAATTAGTTCTACAAAATGATTGATATATATGTGTCCAACTCAAACTTTAAGGGAAAGCTCAAGCCACTGGGGACATAGCATGTGATGGTTACCACAAATACAAGGTGCTTTTGTTTTTAATGCTTTTTTCCTTCCTCCACTGCCTTAATAAGATTGGTTGATAATTTCCTCTATAGTGCATCATTGGAGAGTTATGATTTTGTGATGTGTTGGACCTTGAATCTAATGTGGGAGGGTTCATTGTTTATTTTGCCTTTGGCCACTTGTTAATATTGGAAATGGAATGAAAGAGTATTTTAAAAATAAGTAAAAATATTTAAAAGTTTTCTGAAATCAATAAATTCTTTGAAAATGGTGAAAAGTAAAATGTATTATTTTCCACTGTTTTTTTTTTTTTTTTTTTTAGGGGGTGTCCAAATGGCTTAACACAGTTGTTAAAATTTCAATTTTTTGGAAGAGTATACTACTCAAATCAATGATAACATGCTAATTTGTTTGTTATACTAGGCCAGGGAAGAAATGAGAAAATTATGATTTCTCATTTAGGTGAGGTTTAATTTTCTTTAGTTGAACAATTTAAATATATCAAAAATTGTATAAACATCAACATCCGTTTCTCACCAAATATCTCTACCACTTTTGGTGAGAAACAAAACATGAGTTTTAAAAAATAATTTCTTTTCATTTCTTACTTTTTTGTTTTTTTGTTTTTGTACCTCCTTAATCTTCCAAACAGGTGATCAGAGATTTCTTTTAGTTTATTCATTTATTTATTTTCTTATCAAACCCCATAATTTAAACAGAAATACTGGGGGTGAATAAACATTCTTCTTGGTTGGTTGTGGAAGGATTAAATTAAATCCATAATCATAACATTCATCGAAATTGTGTGTATAGGCAATAGTTGAGGATCCTCTGTCCCACTTGCCCCTGTTTCTTTATCTCAAATCCCTTTTTTATCACATGATTAGAGTCAGAAAGATTGGAGGCAAGAAAGAGTGGGATAGAGGATCCGTTTACGTTATGTTTAATTAACGTAAGAATGTTGATTTAACATGAATAACATTGTAAATTTATGGTCCATGTGTGATTTGGAACATGAATCTCTTGCAGGAAGATGTCTAACTCATGGTGGAAACAGGCTTGGAGGCTTATAGGTTCTCCATATCTTGGTCAAGACTTATCCCTAGTAGGATCACCTAACTGTCTCTCTTGTAATTTACTTGATAAGAATACAAAAGCAAATTCTGGTTCTTCTCTCTCATATGCTTGTGCTCACTCTCTTTTACAGATGGAAGAGGACCTGTTAACCCAAAGGGTTTAGAAAAAAACAACAACCTCATCAATGAACTTGTCAAACACGGTTACTCACAATTTTGAGATTTCCATTATAAACATTGCAATACTTTTTGTTAGCACTTGAGAAAATATCAAAGCAGTTTGTTTTTCTTGTAAAAGCAGGAAAAGGTACTTCCAAAATGCCAACCAAATGACATCTCTCTCCTTTTCTCTCTGTGATTAATATCATTTTGTCTTTATCAAATGCACATTGACGTACCTCAAGTTCTTGAAGATGAATATGGAGGATGGCTTAGTCGGAAAATGGTGTATGATTCTCAAATTCCCTCCAACGTTTAGAGAACTCCCTTATTATAGTAGTATTAGTTATTGTTTTCGAATTATATACTTCGCCCTCCAAGATCGTGTGTTACCTAGAACATGAATCGGGGGTAGGTTTGTATAGTTTGCACTATAAGAATTTAAAGTACTTCTAGTCTAGAGTAATTTAATGTAAAAAAGGTTCATTACATATCACCCAGTCCTTGAAATTAAAACAATGTCTGTCGCTAATTCTTGCGCTTATGGTATATGCCTGGATTGAAGTAGAAAATGTACAATATATGTGTAACAAAATTACCAATTTGTGGATGCAGGGGAGACTTCACAGCATATGCTGAGGTTTGCTTTAGGGAATTTGGAGATAGGGTTTTGCATTGGACAACCGTGAATGAGGGCAATGTATTTGTAATTGGTGGTTATGATATAAGAGGAATACCCCCTCAGCGCTGCTCTGCTCCATTTGGAATAAACTGTTCTAAGGGTAACTCCTCAACTGAGCCATACATTGCTGCTCATCATATCTTGCTGGCACACTCATCAGCTGCAAGATTGTACAAGCAAATGTACCAGGTATATTATATTACAGGAGCTTTTTGGTAAGATATTAAGGAATCTACTATTCTTTACATAGACTGCCTTTTAGTTTGTCATACAAATTAGAGAATGGGTCACTGCTGTTTCCTTTGGTGGGGCTTACCTCAGGTTCATTTTTGTGATCCTGATGTTCATCTTATATTGTCGCAAAGCAAATCATTCATTAAAAAAAAAAATACGTTGATCAGTAATCATAATAGGATCACCTTTGTTTTAACAAAAATAGACGGCAAATGTGAATTTTGAGAGTAGATCATTCATTTTTTCTAAAACAAATGCTAGTTTTTTTTTTTAAATTACAAATACGATCTCATCGTGTAATTAATGATATACAATCAATCTGTTTTTTTGGCCTGTTTGACAAGCTTTATAAAATGAATCATTCAACTTATAAAAAAGGGTCTAGGGTGGGCCTACTGAGAGGCACAATTTTCTCTCATACAATCCCACTCCAACATTCTAACCTGAGACTTCTTCATCAACCTTATTGCAATAATTATCCCAATTCTCTCCCTTGTTTGGATCATAGATTTGGATAGAAATTTGCAAAGGGAAAGGAAAATGTGAATAAAATGTAAATGAAATTTAAGTTAAATTTTTTCTCTATTTCCAATTCCTTCAAATCCATGATCCTAGCATAGCCTTAGGGATAACAATCATTTCAATGGTTTTGCTTTTCTTCTATATCCATAAACTCTTCCTCATAAACTCTGAAAACTTGCCAATCTTAGCCAAAGCCTATATTTGAAAGGAAAAAAAAAAATGAAATTTCCTCTCTACTTGTGGATTCCACACTCATCATCTTGAGACATCATTCTTTTTTCCATTAATTTTGGCAATCATGAAAGAAATATCACAAGATGTTTCATAATTTTGGGGAGAATGTGATGCAACAGGGCAGGCAACAAGGATTCATAGGTGTAAGATAAATTGATAGAGAGAGAATAAATTGTATGTATTATTGATTGATGTGTTGCTATATTTACAATTCCTATATATAGAAGAAAATGTGGTAGTAGGTGTAGGTGGTAGGTGGAGTGACGTGGAGGTGGTAGGTGGAGTGGGTGGTAGTGGAGGTGGTAGGTGGAGTGGGTGATTTACTATTTACAATTTACATTAACAGCCCCCCTCAAACTCAAGGAGGATAGGTACTAGCCAACTTGAGTTTGGAGAGAATAACTAAGCAGAAAAATAAGCTGACAAATAAAATTAAAAAATGGGATAGGAGACACTGTATGGTTGTGTCAGACCGTTGTAGAAGACACGGTATGGTCGTGTCGGACCGTTGTAGCAGACAGTTTACGGGGTCATGTCGGACCGTTGTAGAAGACAGTTTACGGGGTCATGTCGGACCGTTGTAGAAGACAGTTTACGGGGTCATGTCGGACCGATGTAGAAGGACAGTTTACGGGGTCATATCGGACCGTTGTAGAAGACAGTTTACGGGGTCATGTCCGACCGTTGTAGAAGGACAGTTTACGGGGTCATGTCGGACCGATGTAGAAGGACAGTTTACGGGGTCATATCGGACCGTTGTAGAAGACAGTTTACGGGGTCATGTCCGACCGTTGTAGAAGGACAGTTTACGGGGTCATGTCGGACCGATGTAGAAGGACAGTTTACGGGGTCATATCGGACCGTTGTAGAAGACAGTTTACGGGGTCATGTCCGACCGTTGTAGAAGGACAGTTTACGGGGTCATGTCGGACCGATGTAGAAGGACAGTTTACGGGGTCATATCGGACCGTTGTAGAAGACAGTTTACGGGGTCATGTCCGACCGTTGTAGAAGGACAGTTTACGGGGTCATGTCGGACCGATGTAGAAGGACAGTTTACGGGGTCATATCGGACCGTTGTAGAAGACAGTTTACGGGGTCATGTCCGACCGTTGTAGAAGGACAGTTTACGGGGTCATGTCGGACCGATGTAGAAGGACAGTTTACGGGGTCATATCGGACCGTTGTAGAAGACAGTTTACGGGGTCATGTCCGACCGTTGTAGAAGGACAGTTTACGGGGTCATGTCGGACCGATGTAGAAGGACAGTTTACGGGGTCATATCGGACCGTTGTAGAAGACAGTTTACGGGGTCATGTCCGACCGTTATATGAGGCCGAAGCCCTCTTTATATATTTTAGTAAAGTAAATCTGCAATAAGCAGATGTCTCAAAAGGTCATGGGGTCTTCAATGACCGCTAGGTTTTCAACTTGTTCCACTCCTGATTTTGTTAGAGTGCCTGCACATTGGTTTGACTCTCTCAGTATATGCTTGATGCAAGTTGGAAATTGATTTTTTTATAGACTTATTCTAGGTTAACTTTGAATTCAAATTTAAGTAAGAATTACACGTCTTTTGAGATGGATCCGAGTGCTGACGTGTGTCTTGCTGCGTGATAAGTCATACCTCGAAATCAATTCGTCAAAATCATTTTATGAGTAAATGAGAAGTTGACATCAATTTTGATTTCGTAAAATTTGAAGTTGAAGAGACAATGTGGGTTATTTTATTTGTATTGTCTTACGTTGAAATAAGGGTTTATATGAGTATATAAATTCCAAGTTGGCAAACTTAGGATAGACCCCAAGGGGTACCTAAGTTTTGTGGGGAGGAAATTATAGACCAAACATGCTTTGAATTCAACAACCACACAGGCGCACCGCCAACCAGTTGAGCCAGGCTAGGGGTGTACGGTGTGGGTTATGGGTCATACGTTTAATTTTTTGGAGAAAATTCATTTGAAAATTTTTAAATTTTTGCAGAAAAGTTTCATTTTTGAAACAAATTAATTCAACAATTTTGCGATAAATTTTGAATTTGAATTTTCAAATCTGAAACAGTGCCTCTTTGTTCATGTCACGTCTCTTCATCTCTGGCAGTTCAAACTTGCACCAATTCAGATTGTAGTGCTACTTCTATCTGCATTTTTTTTATTATTATATCTTGGGAGATAGACACCATTATTTTGTAAGCACTTGTGAGGCATCGAATCTATCTTAAGGATAAAGTATCACACACTTAATTTGATCTTCGAAACTCTTACTATTCTCAGTAAATTCTATAAGTTAATTTATTCTATTTGTTTGATTTGTTTCAAATTTTTGTTTGAAAAATGGCTTTTGAAACTTTTGGAAAAATCTTATTTTTTATTAACTTTTAGCATTAATTTAGGTGAGACCCAAACATTATTTTTAACATTTTCTAATTGGGTTCATGTTTAATGCTGCGTAGTGAATAAAATCGTGTACTTGGTTGCTCAAAACCATTTCCGGATGAATGAGAATTCAACGCACATTTTTTGGTTCGTGGAAATGAGTTTAGGTGGGTTTCCTACACATTTGTGAAATATGCTTATCCTACATTGAAAAGATTTAAGGTTTTGAATGGGTTTTATATACCTTGACTTGGGATACTTGAGATGGGCCCCAAGGGGTACCCAAGTTTGTGAAAGAGTAAGGTTATGAGTGAAGTGGGCTAGACCCATTGGAATCCAAAACTAAAACCACGCGCCACCGCTGTCCGTCCAAGCTAGGCCTGGGCGCAGGTGCATAATGTGAGGTTGGGTTGGGCTGGGCTTGTTCGCCCCAATATTTATCTTTTTGGGTCAAAAATATTTGTAATTTATTTATTTATTTTTAATTTTAGTTTCAAAATTCAAAATAAATTGGTCCAAATTTTTTTCGTTCATCTGAATAGGTTTGAACCTTTTGAAGCCTTCTCGGACAGATCTGGAACAGTTCAAACAGATTTTCTATCTATTGAAATCTATCCGAACAATTGCCTATTTGTCGGCACCTGTTTGGAATAGCCACCATTCTACTTATATAAAGCCTGCTTCCAGCAATTCATTTCATAAAATTTTTCTCTCAGAATTTCGTCATTCTTCTTTTGTTCTTCCTGTGCTCTTGCATCTGTTTCTGCATTTATTTTTCAAGAAGAAAAAGAGTGAGTTACAACAGAGTTTTGGTTCGCTAGACTTAAATTTGTAGTGCTACAAATTTAAGTGTTAGTCGTTGCATCCTGGGAAATAAACGCCGATAAAACTCTAAACACCGGAGCGAGAGCGAAATCTATTTTAAAAAGATTGTGTCTAACATAAGTCTCGACATTAATTCAAACATTTTATTGGGAAAATAATTTATGTAATTATTTTTTAAATTATTTTATTTTATTATTTATTTAATTTATACATTTATTATACAGAAGATTATTCAAACAGCAAAATCGTGGTCGATGAAGCAAAATCTTGCGTCTTCAATTTGAGCCCGGAATGGAAATTCTCCTGGTGGTCCCTTGATAATGAAGTCTACTGTTTTTATTCAGTCTGTCTCCACTTGGATCTGTTTCCATCCTTTCTCAAAGAGTATGATTAAACTTCTATCTCAGCAAGCATTCACTTCTCTATTCACACATTGAACATGACAAACCCAACTCTGTTAATTTAGCATTTGAACTTGCAAAATCAAATTGGAGTTAGAGGAAGATGGATCCGGATTATTTGTAGTATTAAAATATAATTATTACTATTATTATAATTTAGCAAAATATTGATATTGCCATTACACATCATTGATTTGATGGGAGGCGTTGGTGGAGGTAAAGTTTGCATTCTCCAAAAACACTACTAAAACATTGTTGTTTTTTTTAGTTATTAAGATCTCCCAAACATTACTTTAAAATTTTAAAAATTATTAAAAATGTTAAAAATTCAACAAACGATACAAAAAAATCAAATATTTCTTTTTTTTCTTTACGTTTTACTTATCTTTTAGTAAAAAATAAAAAAGTCATCCTAAACAAGCCAAATTTTATTACCTTATATTTTAATCAAAAAATTAAAAAATTACTAATAGCTTGTGGTGTCGTTGGATATAGTGCCCGAAGATGGAGAGTAGATTGAGGTGGTGATCGGTAGTGACAAGTAACAGAAGATGTACACCAAAGTTAGTGGTCAGAAATTGTCAAGGGACACGAGATGACTAGAAGGATCCCAAAAGGTAACTAAAGATCCCAATGATGACTGTCCACCCTCTGAAGAGTTGCCGAAGGTTGGCCGGCGGTGGTCGGTGGATGGAGGGTGGTGGTTGAAGGTGGTAGGTGAGAGGAGACATTGAAAACTTGTTTTAAAAACAAATGAAAACAATTTTTTGTGTTTTCAACTTTTTGTAAATTTTTAAATCAATTTCATTTTTTTAAAAACAAAAACAATATATTAAACAAGTTTTAATTTTTAGTTAAAAAAAAAATAAAACAAAAATAGAAAAACAAGAAACAAAAACGCTAACAAACAACCCCAAAAATATCATGTCTGGTCTAAATTAAATTATTATGAGGTGAATCTTACAATTAGATTAAATCTATAAATTATATTAATTTGTTTGATAAATTTTAAATAATTTTTTTGAATATGTACCATTGTCGAATTATGTTTCGTTGTTGATGACTAGTAATGCCAAGTTTAGGTGCAGCAAAAAAACATGGCAGAAAATGTAGTTGCAATTATTTGTGATGGGATTAATGGCAAAGAAATAAGAAATGTTACATGTTTTTGCAATGATACGTATAGTCCTCGCTAATGAAGCACTATAGTAAGTGTAAATTATATCATTAGTTTCTTTAGTTTAAGTAAAATTTTACAAACTAAAAATAATATACTTTGGTCCTTTAAATTTTAATTTGAATAATTTGAATTTTATATTTTCAATTTTGTTTTAATATGGTCATTTTTAGCCAATTGTCGTTAGGGTTATAAATGAACAAAACTGTTTGTAAGCAAGTTCGAACTCAGTTCGTTAAATTTTTATTACATTCGAACTTGAACTAGTTAAATTCTTAATAAATAAATCCAAACATATTAAAATTTGGCTCGTTAGTTTGCTCGTTCAATATTTATTTAAATAATAGAATAACTATATTATTTATATATTAAATAATATAAAAATATGTGTAAAAAATAGGATAAATATGTTATTTATATATTTAAATAATATAAATGTAAATAATAGCTAAATTTATTTATATATAAATAATAACTAACTATAGATAATACATTTATATAATAGTAGTGGTAGATATTATTATTTTAGTAAGATATTAAATTTTCTTTTTAGTATGTTTATATATATTATGTATATAATTATATAATCAATGTTCCAATAGTAATTTTAGTTTTACATACTTTTATAATTTTTTTGACCCGTTAAGGTTCGTGAACAAATTTAAGTTTGAGTCAAGCTTAAGCCAATTCGATTTGAACTCGTTGAAATCTTAATAAATCAGTCCAACATACTAAAACTCGGCTTATTTGCCGTCCTAATTGTCATTAGAATTTTGAACGAAAAATATCATGTGCAGGGCCAGGTCAACTACATGTCTGGCCTAAAGCAAAAAATTAAAATCAGGCTATTTTTATTTTGTTTTGTTTTGTTTTCTTTTTTCTTGGGTCAATAATGTATTGAAATAGACTTTTACTAGAGATAAAATAATATAAGTTTGATGAAAGAATATTGGACTTTTTTTAAAAATTCTTATCAAATTTAAATTTGATGTAAGATTTAGTGAAAAATTAGATATGCTCTAATCTAATTCATTTATTATTTCAAATTAACATGTCGTGTTCATGTGTCCTGTCAATAAATTTTATTTTTAGTTAAAAATGTAAGTGTATGAAAAAATTAATTTTTTTCTCTACAAGTTAAATTTAGTAAAATTAATATCTATTGAATGAAATTACTTTATAAAAATATTTAATTTTAACTAAATTTTATTTTCTTAATTTATGAGTGTGAAAGAGTAGGAAGTAGACTTTTTCTAATACACATATAAATAGACGTTTATGAGTGTGATCTCTACTAATCACTAATTTTTTTTACCAATTATACATATGAATATGGTCTCACATGGGTGTAGAGCCAATATATAAATTTAATAGAAAATTTGATAATTTTATTTTAGTTTGAGAAAGCTGCTTCTCCTTTTTTTTTTTCTTTCTTTTTTTAATAAGATTTGAACTCAAAATGAAGTCTTTTATTATACCGAGGCCTAAAGCAAGTGCTTCACTTGCAACCCCTGTGAGCCGACCCTGATCATGTGTAAAATTAAATAAACCAAAATAAAATTTAAAAGAAATTTTTGGTCTCTCTAATTTTGTATATAATATTTTTTATCTTGAAATGTTAACAGTATATAATAGAGGGATCACATTATAACAAAATCAAAAAATATAAATTGTTTAAATTGAAATTACTGAAACTTAAGTGATACTTCACTAAAATTATACGGTGGTGTTACATACACCCATTAGTACATAATGGAGGGATCACATTGTAACAAAATTAAAAATTGTTTAATATTTCATTTTCTCTTTATTTTTTGCACATCTTTCTGTAAAAATCAAAAAGTTATTTCAAACATATTAATTTTTTTAACCTCATATTTTAGCCAAAAAAATAAAAAAGTTACTAAAATAGCTTGTGGTATTGTTGGACATAGTGGCTTGAGATAGAGAGTGGATTGATGTGGTGACCGATAGTGATAAGTAGCGGGAGGTGTCTGTCAGAGATAGTGGTCAGATTTTTTGGGGGGACGAGAGATGATCAGAAAGATTCCAAAAGATGGCCGAAGATCACAATGATGACCGCCTATCCTCTAGAGACTCACCGGAGGTTGGCTAGTGGTGGTCGGCGAATGGTGGGTGTTGGTTGAAGGTGGTAGGTGAGAAGTGAAAGTGAAAATTTATTTTAAAAACAAATGAAGCACAATTTTTTTGTGTTTTCAAAATTTTTGAAAAATTTGAACTCAATTTCATTTTTTTAAAAACAAAAACAATATGTTAAATAAGTTTTCATTTTCAGTTTTTTAAAAAAATAAAAACAAAAATAGAAAAACAAAACAAAACACTGGCGAACAACCCCTTAAATATCATGTCTGGTCTAAAGTAAATTATTATGAGGTTAATCTTACAATTAGATTAAATCTATAAATTATATTAATTTGTTTGATAAATTTTAAATAAATTTTTTGAATATGTGACATTGTTAAATTATGTTTCTTTATGATGACTAGTGATGCCAAGTTTAGGTGCAGCGAAAAAACATGTTAGACAATGTAGTTGCAATTATTTGTGATGGATTAATGGCAAACAAATAAGAAATGTTACAGGTTTTTGCAATGATAGGTATTGTCCTCGCTAATGAAGCACTATAGTAAGTGTAAATTATGAATAATGCTATATGTATTAATTAGTGTATTAATTAATGATGTGATATAATTTAAGAAATTTTTAGTATTTGTAAGGAACAGGGTCCCTGTTGTGCTCAAAGCACTGTTGTGCCTTCGTTTGAGGTGTATTATGGTCTTATTTTTATGATCTAAACCGTTCATATTGTAGGGTTTGTTGAGTACTTCATGTCTACTATAAATCATATTAATCGGATATCAATAACTATATGATCGAATTGCATATTGTTTATGCTATTTCTCAAAAGAAAAACTTATTATTTATTGTTTTGGTTATCGATCATATAGTTGTTGATATCCGATTAATATGATTTTTGGTAGGCATGAAGTACTCAACAAACCCTATAAAATAAACGGTTTGGATCATAAAAATAAGACCATGATACACCTCAAACAGAGGCACCACAGTCACTGTTGTGCTTTGAGCACAGCAGTGACCCCTTTTCCTATTTGTAATGTGATTAATGAGTGGGGTCAATAATAATGTCATAACTAGTGTTGGTACACTAGTTAGTACACTAATTAGTGCATATAGTATCACCGGTAAATTATATTGTTAGTTCTTTAGTTTAAGTAAATTTTACTAACTAAAAAATAGGGCAAATTATAGAAATGGTCCCCATAGTTTACCAGTGGTTTTGTTTTGGTTTATGTACTTCTAAATGTATCAATTTTGCCCCTGCAGTTTGGTTTTTGGCTCGAACTAATCCAATAGTTAACCGCGGTTCAGATTTGGACGGAAATTCCATGCGTGCAACGCATGGGAAAATTTTGACTTTCTGTTTTATTTAATTTCATTATTTAATTATTATTATTTTTTAAAATAAATTTATTTAAAATTTTAATTAAAAAAAACATATATTTTTATTGATATTTTATTTATTTAATTTTTAAAAATAAATTTATTTAATTGTGTAAAAAATAAAATAAAATATATTTTAATACTTAAGCAATGTAATGTTTAGAAGTAAGTTATTTTAGTTAATTTATTAATTTTTTATGAAAATATGTTTAGAAAAATAAAAAATGATGTGATTGAGGTTTGGTTTGGAATTTTTAAAAAAAGAAAAAAGTCAAAAAGTTACAAAAAAAAAATTAAAATTTATCACTATTCACCAAAAACAAATATTAAAAAAATTAATTTAACACATAATAACATTTTAGACAACTCTGCAGTACAACAGGCGGAGGTGACTTTTTGGAAAAATTGCATGGTTTTAGGTGTACAAATAACACGGTGCTATTCGGCCCGTAGGGGCCCATCACGGGTCTCGTTTTAATAATCTGAACCGTCAATGTGTAAAACTCGTTGAGTACTACATGCCTATAAAAAATCACGTTGATCGGATATCGGTAAGTATATGATCAAATCAGTTAAAATTTATAAAATGGATGGTGGTATAGTTAACAGTTGAAAAAAAAAATAATTCGATCAGATAGTTATAGATATCCGATCAACGGGATTTTTTACAAGCATATAGTACTCGACGAGTTCTGCATATTGAACGGTTTTGATTAGCAAAATGGGACCCGTGGTGGACCCCCACAGGCCGAACAACACCTTCAATTCAATGTCCGAAATGCAGGGAATCATATCCCAGGCTACACACTGCACACATGTCGTCCTGAATTATCCCACCGTACCACATATTTCATCTTGATCTTCTCCTATACACTAATTTATACAATTGGATTGTTGTTAATTTAAATTATTTTTAAATTAATAATAAATTATTAATTTAGTCCATCGTTTGATTTGGATGGTTGTTAATAAATTATTTTTTATTAATAATTTAGTCCGTTGGACTCCATATCCCTCATATGAGGAACTAAATAATTCTGGGGGGTGAGATTATTTTCTTGAGATTGGTATCCCATGAGACTAATGTGTGAAATGTCTATTTTACCGTCATACTATTACTTAGTAAATAATTAGAAAATAGGGGATTAGAATCCATCGGATTTAAATTCTGGGACTGTGAATTTCCCGGAATATTTGGTTGGATTGGATGTGTATCCCGTGTTTATTTTCTCATGGGATTAGATGTCTACAAAAAACTGTTTTTAGTGAATCTAATGTTTGGTTAGACAGATTGGATAATGATAAATGTGCAAATAAATAAAATATCAATAAAAATATATATTATTTTTTTAATTAAAATTTTAAATAAATTTATTTTAAAAAAATATAATAATTAAATAATAAAATTAAATAAAATAGAAAGTCAAAATTATTCAAGAAAATCAAAATTGTTCAAGAAAGTCAAAATTGTAATTTTCGTCCAAAATCCCAACGGCGGTTAACTATTGGACCAGTTCAAGCCAAAAAACCAAACTGAAGGGGCAAAATTGATACATTTAGAAGTGTAGGGACCAAAATGAAACCACAGGTAAACTATAGGGACCATTTCTGTAATTTATCCTAAAAAATACTTTCCTCCTTTAAATTTTAATTTGAACAATTTAAATTTTATATTTTCAATTTTATTATAATATGGATCTCTAGTCAGTTGTCGTTAGGGTTGCAAATGAACAAAACCTTTCGTAAACAAGCTCGAACTCATTCGAACTCGGTTTGTTAAATTTTTATTGCGTTCGAACTCAAACTCGTTAAAATCTTAATAAATAAGTCAAAACATACAAAAACTTGAGTTGTTAGCTAGTTCGTTCAATATTTATTTAAATAATACAATAACTATATTATTTATATATTAAATAATGTAAAAATATGTATAAAAAATGTTGGAAATAGTTATAAATTCTGGGTAAAACTAGAATTTTATCCTAAGTTCGATCTATTTTTTAGGTGGGCCCCGTGCGTCGATTTTCACAGGTCAAAGTGGTAACGCGTTCTATGTCGCGTTCTGATTCACGTGGTATATTTGGTTGCTCAAAACCATTACCGAGTGAATGGGAAATTGAAGCCAAAGTGTGCTCCATGAAAATTGAGTTTTGGTGGAAATTCCTTAAGGTTGTAAAATGGCTTGTCCCACGTTGATTTGGTGGGAAGTTTTGAATAGGTTTATAAGGCTTGAGTTAGGTACTTTGGGTGTGCCTCAAGGGGTACCCAAGTGTTTTAAAGGGAGAGGTTATGGGCAAAATGGGTTAGACCCATTGGACCCAAAAACCACAAGCGCGCCACCGCCGTCTGTCCGGGCGGGCTGGACTTGGGCGCGGGTGTGTGGTTGGGTTGGGCTTGTTCGGCCCAATATTAATCTTTTTTGGCCAAAAACATTTGAATTTAATTTTATTTTTGGTAAAATAAAATTCAGAATTCAAAATTAAACAGGTTTGGTTTTACTGTACATCCAAACAGGGCCCTTCCCTGTTTTAAACCGGAATTAAACTGGTCCGGATTTACTGTACACACCCAAACAGATTCAAATCTGTTTAAATTTAAAACCAACAGGTTTCATACCTATTCAATTCAAAACCTACAGTTACCATTACATCTATAAATAGGACAACCCTCATTTGGATTTTGGAACTCTAATTTTCTTCCTTCATAATTTTGCAAACATCCTCTTCATTTTGCTGCATTATTTTCTTGTCAGAGAGAGTATAAACACTTAGTGTGTTCGTTAGGCAAACAATTGGTAGTGCTGCTATTGTTTGTAGTAGATCATTTTATCTTGGGAGATAGACGTCCAAATTCTGAAAGCATCGTGGAGCAGACGAATCTGTCTTAAGGACACAGTGTCAAACACTGGACTTGATCAAATAATTATTTAAAGAAATTAATCAAGTAAGTTGTTTAATTTATTATTTTGTTTTATTTATTTAAATCAGATTTTAATTTTATTTTTGTAACAAAATAAAATCTGTTTTTATTTATTTATTTTTTGTATTTCGAGTTTGATTTTTGTAATCAAACAAATTCTCTCATTTTCTTTATTTTTTCATATCCTGGTTGTTGTTTAGTACACAACAGTATTTAATCTATTTAAATACAGTGAAGATTGGCTAACAATCTTAAGACAGACTCGTATTTTGTTTTTGGTATCTTCATTGTATTTAATTTTCTATGTTTTCAAAGTAATGTTCTGGTTGGAAAAACAAATAGTGATTTATGCTATTTGACAGATAGTAGTAATATATTGTCCCTTTTCTTTGACAACGAGTAGTAATATACTGGTGTCATTACCAATTACAGAATATTATTTGGTGTTACAAAAAATTATTTTGGTATTTTATTTTTCTAGTTTTAATAACAAAGAAAATAAAATTATATCATTTTCTAGTTTTAGTAACAAAGAAAATAAAATTATTTTGTGTTTTAATTTATTTTCCGGTTTTGGTAACTAGAAGAAAATTATTTTGTGTTTTTTCTAATTTTTGTAATCAGATAGTTTTGTGGTATTTTATTTTCTAGTTTCAGTAACAAGGAAAATAAAATTACAATATTTTCTAGTTTTAGTAACAAGAAAAATAAAATGATTTTGTGTTATAATTTATTTTCTAGTTAGGAAGAAGATGGAGTTGGCTATGGAAGTAAGCTAATTTTTTAGCCACTTTAGATTGTAAGTCCATAACTTGTTTTTCAAGTTTTTTTTTTCCTGCTCTTTTTTTTTTTTCCTTTGTTTTTCATTCAACTTGTTCTTGAATGAAGATGCTTTTCAAATGTTTGAATAATTGTAGGTCTTAGGATATCTTTCTCTCAGTTATGCTATCAAATATTTAGTTTTTAAACCATTCGCATTTCACGCTATTCTTTTTTTTTTGAACCATTCACGTTCACATTTGGTTCTTAAATCGTTCACCTGAACTAATCTTGCTTCAGTGAAATTATTGATTGTAAAGTTAGATTGATGAATTAAGGAAGTTCATGACAATTAAAGTGCATGTGAGAAATCACTTTTCACTGCCGGTCATGCATATTTAATTAGTTTATTTATGTACAAATCAAACTTATTAAATGAAGGTATATTTTGTCATTTTGGAGTTTAAAATTCAAAACGTATTGAATTTTATTTATGAGTTGAGAATCTTTTTATTTCATGATGCAAACTTTGGGATCATGCATGATTAATTTATTTTGTTAATTCACTATTTTTAGTTGATGCGCTTGATATGCATGTATGATGTCAACTCAAGTTATTTCTTAATAAAAATTTCATGTGGTTTGGAATGTTAAATTGATATGTTAATTAATTTGAGTTTTTCCAATCAATTTTGAATGGGTGTTTAAACACCAGAGAAATTTAAACATGAAGATGTATGTAGTTATATCGTTCCATTTAATTGGAAAGTAAATTTAAGAAATCTTTTATGTTGATTTTTAGTTTATTTTGAATTATGTGACATGAGATGTCATTAATAATTATTTTACATGCGTAGTAGAATTTGTTAAATCATGAACCATTTTATTAATATGGGGGTGTATCTCTTGCATTAGTTGAGATAATGTAATTTTCTTCTGTCACAAATATTTTTATGATAGTGACATTTATTTGTTATTGAGTTGCAAGAATGTAAACAATCAAATGGATTTTTGAATTGTTTGATTCTTAGGCAAAATTTTTTATGAGGATATGATTTTATCAAAACATTAATTCTGACTTGAGTAGTCATAATTATTTTGGTTTTTTCTTGAATTTGTTTTGAAATTCATTGATTTATATCAGAAGTACTAGCGGTGGTGAATATGATGCACCATTAGATGAATTTTGTGCACAACATGGCATTATTCACTAAACTACAGCCCTTTATTCTCCACAGCAAAATGAAATTGCTAAAAAGAAGAATAGAACCCTAAAAGAAATGATGAATGCCATATTACTAAGTTTAGGCTTACCGCAGAACTTGTGGGGGGAAGCAATATTGTCTGTTAATTTGTTCTTAACAGAATACCCCACAAGAAAACAAACAGCACTCCTTATGAATTGTGGAAAGGTCGAGCGCCTTCCTATCAATACTTAAAAATGTGGGGGTGTTTGGCAAAAGTTGAAGTTCCTGTTCCTAAAAAGACTAAAATTGGACAAAAAACAGTAGATTATGTGTTTATTGGTTATGCTCAGAATAGTAGTGCATATCGGTTTCTGACTTATAAATCAGAAATACCTGATCTAGATGTGAACACTATTATAGAGTCAAGGAATGTTGTGTTTTTTGAACATGTCTTTCCTTACAAGAAAGAACAGGAATTAAGTTCACAGAAAAGAACTTATGATTGTACACAAAGTCAATAGACTAATGACAATCAAAACACAAGTGACTAGTAATGGTCTCGACCAATATGATTTAACTAATGATGAACCAAGACGAAGTAAGAGAGCGAGAACATCAAAATCCTTTGGTCTAGATTTTCTGACATACCTGTTAGAAACTGAACCTCAAAGTTTTAAGGCAGCAATGACAGGTCCTGAAGCACCTTTGTGGAAAGAGGCTGTTAATAATCCATTATGCAAAATTATACTTGGGAATTGGTGGACCTTCCACCAGGTTCTAAACCTCTTGGATATAAATGGATATTTAAGAGAAAAATGAAAACAGATGGTTCAATTGACAAGTATAAAGCAAGACTTGTAGTTAAAGATTATAGACAAAAGGAAGGTCTGGACTATTTTGACACATATTCCCCTGTGACAAGAATAACTTCCATTCGCATGCTTATTTCTATAGCAGCGTTGTTTAATTTAGAAATACATCAAATGGATGTTAAGACAGCTTTCTTAAAAACGGTGATCTAAATGAAGAGATCTATATGGAGCAACCCGAAGGGTTTGTAGTGTCGGGGCAAGAAAGAAAGTTTGTCTACTTGTGAAGTCTCTTTATGGATTAAAACAAGCACCTAAGCAATAGCATGAAAAATGTGATCATGCAATGCTTACTAATGAGTTTAAGATAAACGAATGTGACAAATGCATCTATGTTAAAAACACTGACCAAGGATATGTCATAGTTTGTCTTTATGTGGATGACATGCTTATCATTGGAAGCAGTCAAAACATGATCAAATCAACTAAACAAATGCTTAACAAAAGATTTGATATGAAAGATATGGGAGTCGCAGATGTTATATTAGGAATGAAAATTACTAAAACATCTGACGGATATGCATTATCTCAATCACATTATATTCTTGGTAAATTTATCAAGGATGATATGAATTTAGCTAGAATGCCTGTAGACGTCAATCTTTATTTATCAAAAAATAAAGGTGATGCAGTGTCTCAGTTAAATACTCCCAAATTATTGGAAGCCTAATGTACCTAATGAATTGTACTCGTCCTGATATAGCTTATGCTATCAGTAAATTGAGTAGGTACACTAGTAACCCCGGAGAAGACCATTGAAAAGCGATCATTCGGGTTCTTAGATATCTAAGATTCACCCGTGATCATGGTTTGAACTTTACTCGATATCCAGCAGTACTTAAAGGTTATTGTGATGCCAATTGGATATCGGATACTAAAGATTCAAAATCCACTAGTGGATATGCCTTTACTCTAGGAGGTGCTGCTGTTTCTTGGAAATCCACGAAACAAACTTGCATCGCACGATCCACAATGGAATCCGAGTTTATTGCTTTAGACAAAGCAAGAGAAGAAGCAGAATGGCTTCGTCACTTCTTAGAAGACATTCCAATGTGGCCAAAACCTGTGCCAGCTATTTGCATTCATTGTGATAGTCAATCTGCAATAAGCAGGGCACAAAATCATATGTATAACGGTAAGTCACGACATATTTGTCGTGGACATAATACCGTAAGGCAATTGTTGTCAAACGGAATAATCTCAACAGATTATATAAAATCTAAAGAGAATATTGCGGATCCGTTAACAAAAGGTTTGACAAAAGAGCTAGTGTATAGTTCATCAAAGGGGATGGGACTAAAGCCTATTACATAAGAGTCTCATAATGGTAACCCTACTTATATGACTGGAGATCCCAAGAACTAAGTTCAAAGGGACAACTAAGTTATGTATAGCTCGCCAGAAATCATCAAAGGACTAAGTTCCTACCCATTCCTATGGTGAGAGCGATATCTGCAACATATGTTGTATGCAAGGGTATAAGGATAAGTTTTGCTTTTAATGATTACTTATATCTTGATTAAGGCATAAAATCAAGACGAGTATAAGGAGATACTCACAATAAGAATCACCTACATGAGTGTCGAACTGGGGCCGGTTCTATGAGAATGAAAATGCTAAATTCTTTAGAAACATTCATGAAAACCAGGAGCGTTCAAGGCTAAAATGAACACAACAGTGAGAACCACGATGTGTTAGAAGATATTTTGTGTGAAATCTATTGTCTTGGCTTACACAAACGGCTAAACAATTTAAGGCATCGCGTCCATTGGTTAGCTAGTAAGTCCGATAGGTTATCACTAGGGAAGGTTCAAGGCCAAAAATTACCTATCCTGATGCAGGATATTTTCGACTTATACTCTTTCGATAAATCTGCATATTGTTGCATTTCCGTTGTCATCAAATTCCATTAATGTGGGGGATTGTTGGAAATGATTATAAATTCTGGGTAAAACCAGAATTTTATCATAAGTTCGGTCTATTTTTTAGGTGGGCCCGTGAGTCGATTTTCACGGGTCAAAGTGGTAACGCGTTCTATGTCGCGTTGTGATTCACGTGGTATATTTGGTTGCTCAAAACCATTACCGAGTGAATGGAAAATTGAAGCCAAAGTGTGCTCCATGGAAAATGGAGTTTTGGTGGAAATTCCTTAAGATTGTAAAATGGCTTGTCCCACATTGATTTGGTGGGAAGTTTTGAATGAGTTTATAAGGCTTGGGTTAGGTACTTGGGGTGTGCCCCAAGGGTACCCAAGTGTTTTAGAGGAAGAGGTTATGGGCAAAATGGGCTAGACCCATTGGACCCAAAAACCACACACGCGCGCCACCGCTGTCCGTCCGGACGGGCTAGACTGGGCTGGGCTTGGGCGCGGGTGCGTGGTGTGTGGTTGGGTTGGGCTTGTTCGGCCCAATATTAATCTTTTTGGGCCAAAAATATTTGAATTTAATTTTATTTTTGGTAAAATAAAATCCAGAATTCAAAATTAAACTGGTTTGGTTTTACTGTACATCCAAACAGGGCCCTTCCCGATTTTAAACCGGAATTAAACTGGTCCGGATTTACTGTACATCCAAACAGGGTCCTTCCCATTTTTGTTATCTGTTTGAATTGTAATCCAATAGATTCAAATCTGTTTGAATTCAAAACCAACAGGTTTTATACCTATTCATTTCAAAACCTATAGCCACCATTACATCTATAAATAGGACAGCCCTCATTTGGATTTTGTAACTCTAATTTTCGTTCTTCATAATTCTGTAAACATCCTCTTCATTTTGCTGCATTATTTTCTTGTCAGAGAGAGTATAAACACTTAATGTGTTCGTTAGGCAAACAATTGGTAGTGCTGCTATTGTTTGTAGTAGATCATTTTATCCTAGGAGATAGACGTCCAAATTCTGAAAGCACCGTGGAAAGGACGAATCTGTCTTAAGGACATAGTGTCAAACGCTGGACTTGATCAGATAATTATTTAAAAAAATTAATCAAGTAAGTTGTTTAATTTATTATTCTGTTTTATTTATTTAAATCATATTTTAATTTTATTTTTGTAACAAAATAAAATCTGTTTTTATTTATTTATTTTTTGTATTTCGAGTTTGATTTTTGTAATCAAACAAATTCTCTCATTTTCTTTATTTCTTCATATTCTGGTTGTTATTTAGTACACAACAGTATTTAATCTATTTAAATACAGTGAAGATTGGCTAACAAAAAATAAGATAAATATGTTATTTATATATTTAAATAATATAAATGTAAATAATAGCTAAATTTATTTATATATAAATAATAGCTACATTTATATAATAGTAATGGTAGATATTATTATTTTGGTAAGATATTAATTTTTTTGGTATATTTATATATATTGTATATATAATTATATAATCAATGTTTCAATTGTAATTTTAGTTTTATACGCAAGTATGAATTTATAATTTTTTTGACTCGTTAAGGCTTATGAACAGATTCAAGCAAAAATTTAGTGAAATTAATATCTACGTAATGAAATTATTTATAATTTATAATTTTAGTTTTATACGCAAGTATTAGTTTTATAAAATTATTTATAATTTAGTGAAATCAATGTTTCAATTGTAATTTTAGTTTTATACGCAAGTATGAATTTATAATTTTAGTTTTATACGCAAGTATTAGTTTTATAAAATTATTTATAATTTAGTGAAATCAATGTTTCAATTGTAATTTTAGTTTTATACGCAAGTATGAATTTATAATTTTTTTGACTCGTTAAGGCTTATGAACAGATTCAAGCAAAAATTTAGTGAAATTAATATCTACGTAATGAAATTATTTATAATTTATAATTTTAGTTTTATACGCAAGTATGAATTTATAATTTTTTTGACTCGTTAAGGCTTATGAACAGATTCAAGCAAAAATTTAGTGAAATTAATATCTACGTAATGAAATTATTTATAATTTATAATTTTAGTTTTATACGCAAGTATTAGTTTTATAAAATTATTTATAATTTAGTGAAATCAATGTTTCAATTGTAATTTTAGTTTTATACGCAAGTATGAATTTATAATTTTTTTGACTCGTTAAGGCTTATGAACAGATTTATATTACAGTCAATGACTTAAAAAAGTATTACAATCACTGCATGCCTCATTCAAAGAAAGAAAGTTTGAAAGCTTAGAATATTACAATCACTACATGCCTCATCCACATATTGCAATCACAACATGCCTCGTTCACACAAAGTATTACAATTTTCAAAATATAAAAATAATTCAAACCACCAAAACCACGAACAAAGCAGTAGTAGAGATTGTATGCCTCTGTATTGTTACATCTATATCTGTTTTTGATAACAAAAACTAACCAGCATATATCATTTATTTATTTATTATTTTTAGAGTTAGATTTAAAAACCAAAAAACATAGATAAATAATATATTTATTTTTTTCAATTCAAAAATATATTCAAGTTGAAAACTCTTTTTCAACAGAATGTCTTCAACAAAATATTTAAACTCTTTTTTAATTGAAAACACAAATAGAATATCTAAATAAATTGAAAACACAAAGTGTTTCAAATTACTAGGAGTGTTCGCGGTTTGGCGGTTCGGTTGCGGCTAAAGGAACCTCAAATCCGCCATCCGTCCAAAATTAGGCGGATTGAAAAAAATCAATCCGCAACCGTCCGCTCGTCATCACGCATCCGTCCAAAATGCGGCAGATCGATTTGGTTCGGTCGATTTAAGCGGATCGATATATCCGCTGCTCATCTCTAAATGTGAGAGAATAGGAAATAGACTTTTATTGGTGCACATATAAATAGACTTTTATGAATGTGATCTCCACTAAATCACTAATTTTTTTACCAATTACACATATGAATGTGGTTTCACATCGGTATAGAGTCAATATATGAATTTGATAAAAAATTTAACAATCTTATTTTAGTTTGAAAAAGCTACTGGCATTTTTCTATTTTTTTTTCTTTTTTTAATTTTTTGTTTTACCTGTAAGATTTCATCTCAAAATGAAGTCTTTTGTTATACCCAGGCGTAAAGCAAGTGCTTCACTTGCAACCCCTGTGAGCCGCCCGTGATCATGTGAAAAATTAAATAGACCAAAATAAAATTTTAAATTTTTTTTGATCTCTCTAATTTTGTATATAGTATATATTTTTTTTAATTTTAAAATGTTAACAATATATAATAGAGGGATCATATTGTAATAAAATTAAAAAGTATAAATTGTTTAAATTGAAATTACTAAAACTAAAGTGATACTTCACTAAAATTTTAAAAACTGTATAATTTCCTCTTGTGGCAACGAGTATTGTCACAATAACTTTTAAGGCATGGTTATATTTGTGACTACAATATGTCTTGGAAAATAAATCAAACTTCAACGATGCCAGTATTGTCGCAAATGAGCTCATTTTAAAATAAAAATGCAAAAAAATAAAAAATATACATATTAATGGAACATTTTTCTCTACTTTATTTTAGACTTAAATTTTGGCAATGACTTCTTTTCAGTCCAAAATTGAACTGGAGTGTACTGTTGAACTTCTGTGAACCCACGATAGGATTTACATTGATAATCCAAACTATTCAATGTATAGAGCTCGTTAAGTATTTCATCCTTGTAACAAATTAATATATTGATAAGATATTGATAGATACTTTATCAGATTAAATTTGTGTAAACGGTAAGTATGATTTTAAAAATAAATTATTGACACAAATGTGATCTAATTATGTGTTTTTTTTTTTTTTTTTCCATAAGGATAAAGTACTCAACGGAGGGGTGTTTGATAACATGATTCAACACTCAAAATTGAATTGATTACGTGATAATCAATCAAGTCCGTTTAATAACCATAATTGATATTACTTAAAAATTTAAGTGTCCCTTAAAATGTAGGTTAAAATTTAAAAATAATTAATTCATATAAAACTTACTTAATTCTGACTGAATTTATAAATATTAAACATAAGTATTAATATACACTATTACAAACTCACCACCACTGCTAGCGCTACCGCTATAGTTACTCTCACCACCACCACCACAACCACAAACACAACCACCACCATCATCACTGCCAGTATTACGACCACTGCCACCATCACTACAGTTACTGTTACCACCACCATTACCACCATACTACTGCCACCGCCATTACCACCACTTCCACTGCCATCACCACCACTACCACCACCACTACTACAATCACCACCACCACCATGCCACCGCCACTATCACCATTACTGCTACCACCACTACCATTATTACTGCTACCACCACTACTACAATACCACCGTTGCTGCTACTACTACCATTACCTTCATCACCATTGTCATTATTTCCATAAACACCACCATTATTTACTACTGTTGCCGTCGTCGCCACCACCACTACCACTACCATCACCACCATTACAACATAAAAATTAAAATATATAATTTAAAAATAATAAATATCAAATTTGATTTTATACATATCAAACAACTTATTTTTAATTCAACACTTAGAATTTTATCAAACAGTATTCTGTTTTCAATATTTATGCGGGTGTTGATTTTTGACCACACAATTAAACGGGGAACTTAGCTGGAGAGCACCGACAGAATAGATTAAGCCTAACAAACTTGTAACAAGACAATGAGAATTTCGCGATGGTTCGTCCACCTAGGAGCACTTCGACGATCAAGTTAGTAAAATAATATTTCTCACACATAGCAAATAGTGCTTAAACTCATAAGAAAAAACTTACCTCAAACTCACGAGAGTGCCTTACTTTTATAACCAGCAGTGACCTGATCCCTTTAGAAGCCTCACTTCAATGGAATCAGGCTCAATACTCATCTTGGACCCTTATTTAGATAGAGATAAACTCTTCTTGAACCTTATCTTTATCTAGGCTGAGATTCTCCTCTATTCTAGGACTTTTATCTCTTATCTACTTATCTCAGATTCCAGTATTTCTGGAGATAACCTCGGCCTAGCTGAGATCATCTCGGTAGCATGACCAGGCCACGTGGCACCTCGGTTGACACTTTGACGTCACCTTGACCATGTACTGTTATTCACAAAATATGTCCCCACAACTGCTCCCTAGGTTCTATTACCTCAGCAATCTTAGGTGATGGAACCTACATCGTTTGTCTAACCAACATGTTGGCTCAAAACTCAGATACTACTTTGACCAAGATCTTGACTCGTCGGCTTCAAGTAACTAAGATTCAGTTGCCCATTTTATCAAAAACCAAGAACCAATTCTCAAGTTCTTTACATATCTTGACCGAGATCGCTTCTCTGGCCGAGATCATGGCCTTATTACTTCAAGAATTGCAAGAGTTTCTACTGCGCATGAGTTGTTATGCACAGTCTTTTCAACCGTTTTTTTTTTCACGTGTTCTATTCTCATTGGTTCATACCTGACACGCGCTAGCAGGCCACGTCATTTCTATTCGTGCCGCCTGACAGGCATGTTGTCCGAGGCACTTCATTGCATTTTTGCCGCATTTTCATTTTTTTTTTGACAAAAATCCATTATGTTTCTCTTCGACCCTTCATTTCTGCAAGTTTGATTTCATTCTCTTGCTCAAAATTTTCTTTTTTTACATTTTTAAACCTCCGTTGCTGTGCTTTCGAGTTATCTGCAAGCATTGCATTCATCTTCTTCGGTGAGCTTTTCATCGTTTGCTTCTGATCACTCACGTTGTCTATCTCCGGCGAGCCTCATTTCGGTGTCAATTTTGTCAGCTTCACTCAATAAGTCCTCAATTTCCTCTTGTCAATTTCAGTTCTTTTATTGTTCCTTTAACATGTTTTTTCTTTCAATTTCGGCGCATGGCTACACTGTGTCTGCAATTAATCATGTGTTACAAACAGTATTTGTTTCTGGATCATGAATCACTATTTGCTTCGTTTATGTTTTTGATTATGCATCGCTGCTTTTCACACGTCACTGAAATGGTGATTTTGAATCTTTACTCTTGCTTTTGAATCTTGTCTTGTTTCTCTTTGTGTTTCTTATTGCCTTGTACTCAATTGCTTAGAGGTCATGAACTGATGCTTGCAAAATGCCTCTGACTGTACTTCTTGATTCACGTTTTTCTTCAAATTTTCACGGAATCATGTTTTTGAACCACTATTCCACGTTACTACATTTGCCACATTGTTATTTTTCTTTGTTTCCGTCTTGACTCTGAATCACGCTCTATTTTTTCTTGCTTGTTTTCAGATCCTTGGCCTTTGATTCTTGTTTCTGTAGTTCTAGGTTTGGGATTTGCTTTAGAACTCATATCCTTAGGAAAACTGAGACAAATTTTCCTTTAGATCTTCAAATATCTCTATCTTTAATGGCCGTAAACCACAAGTTTCAGCCCAAAAACACAGTTAATAAACAGCTCAAAAACAACAAGAAAAGATGAGAATAAGATGGTACAAAAGAACTAGAATGTATACTTCTT
Organism: Camellia sinensis; assembly: GCF_004153795.1. NCBI lineage: Eukaryota > Viridiplantae > Streptophyta > Magnoliopsida > Ericales > Theaceae > Camellia > Camellia sinensis. The sequence goes on along the minus strand of NW_021025041.1, from coordinate 798,915 downwards.
GAAGAGGAATGATCTCTTGAATTTCCAAACCATTATTTCACACTCTCAAGTGCCTCAAGACCTAAAAAACAAGCTTAAATCATCTCAGCAAGGAACTCTCTAGGTTTGGTTTAGAGTGCTTAGGCAAAGGTTATGCAAGTTGCAAGAGAGAGTGATAATTGTAAAGAGAGAAAAAATTTCCAAAATTTTGCTCTCCAAAATTTTCTAAATTCAAAATTTTTTCTAACCTCTATAAAAAAAGAGTGGGTCATCTATGTATAGAACTAGGGTAAATTACACTGACACCCCTTGAGATTTATGTTTATTTTAATTCCTGCTTCACATTTGGGAAATTAGACTGACCTCCCTGTTAATTTAATTTTATGTATGATGATCATTACGGTGAGGGGGGGAACTGTTATGAAACTTTAAACCTCAGGGGGTAATCTGTAATGACGCTTTAAATCTCAGGGAGGGGGATGTAATTTTCAAAAAGTGAGGGGGGAACTGTAATAAATATAAACCTTAGGGGGTGTCAATGTAATTTACCCATAGAAATATATGAGAGACCCTAAAAAATATCCTTATAAACATAGTTGGAATGATGCATGTATCTGTGGAGACAGATGGCAGAAAATATCTAGTTTTTTGCACTAGTTGTTGGCAGGTCACACTAGTGGGTCTGCAGGTCCTTGGATGCTCAGGCCTGAAAAACCACTGTTTTGGTCCAAAACAAGGCACAAGGTTTGTAAATTGAGGTTTCTTGTTGAGGCAATCGCGCATTTGACAAGCGTATGCATTCATCATTAAGTGATCAATCAGTGACGCCCAAGCCTTAAAGGCCGTAAAAAATAGGGTGTTTACAATATGCAATGCTCGTGTCAAAACATTTGGTATCTCTTTCCAAAACCATGTAATGCCAGTTTATAGCACAATTCATGAAATCATTTCTTTTACAACAAAAAACAGAGCAATGTATATAACACTAGGAATCTCTAGGATGTGTTTGAAAGTTGGCTATAAGAACTACAAATTGCAATTTTTACCGGTACTAATCGGAAGGCTTGGCACCTATCCACGCGAGTTTCTAGACTTTCACCAAGGACACATTGGCCAACTTAATACCACAACTACACTCTCTACCCAGATTCATCAAGGTATTCACCCATTTTTCTCAAAACATTAAACATTTCCAATGTGTTAAATATATTACAATACTCAACGCAAATGGATGAGAAATTAGTTTCAATTCACTTAATTCTAATGCAATTTCTACAACAATCATAACTATTCTCATCCGATAGCCCAAAACAAATTTCTCTAAACAGATAAATAATTTTCAATACAAATATACTTTCCAACATTTCCAAATAGGAGTGATAATTCATATCTAACTCTACCACCATTATCATTATCATTCTAATTTCATAAAACCAACGTCAATTCCGTTTTTCTCTTTACAAAATCAAATGTTCACAAATTAAGGCAAAATCCATTTTCTTTAAAGATTAACCCCAAACTCAGCCACATTTACAAATCCATATACATATTCAAGAACCCATTTTGAAAACTCCACTTTCGATTTCCAACCAAAACTCTAGATTTTTATCAAAATCCTCAAATCACCATATCCTTTTTAAAAGATAAGAGTACATTATTAGTCCCGTTCTCTACTCCCTGGGTTCTAATCCCTGGTATGCCGACCTCCAGCGGAATGACAGCTTCTGTGCCATAAGCCATGGCAAATGGGGATTCCCCAGTTGATCTTCTCGATGTAGTCCGATATGCCCAAAGTACACTTGGCAGTCCATCCACCCACTTTCCTTTTGCTGCCTGTAGCCTCTTTTTTATCCCATCCAAGATAACTTTGTTGGATGCTTCTGCTTGTCCATTGCTTTGAGGAAAGCTTGGGGTTGAAAAATAATTTTTGATCTTGAATTTTGCACAAAAGCTCTTGATTAGCTTACTGTCAAATTGTGTTCCATTGTCAGTAACTATTGTTCTTCGAATCCCAAATCTGGTGATGATGTTCCTCCATATGAGGTTCTTCACGTCCACATCTCGGATCTTGGCTAGGGGCTCAGCTTCTATCCACTTAGTGAAGTAATCTGTTACTACCAACAGGTACTTCCTTTGTCCAGTTGCTTGGGACAGTTGCCCAACGAGATCCATGCCCCACTAGGCAAATGGCCAAGGACTAGATACTGTATTCAGGTCTGCAGCTAGCTGGTGTATCAAAGGTGTAAACCTTTGACATTTCTCGAATTTCTTTACGTAGGCTTTAGCATCCTTCTGTATGTAGGGCCACCAGTACCGCTGAGATATGGCCCTATGAGCAAGTGATCTGCCCCCGGCATGGCTTTCGCATACACCTTCATGGATTTCGTACAGAAAGTCCTCAACCAGGGATGAATGCACACATCTCAAAAGGGGCCCAGTGAAGGACCTTCTATAGAGATGGCCTTCTGCTGACAAGCAGAACTTGACCGACTTCAATATGATTTTGTGTGCTTTCTTTTTATCTGCGGGCAGCCTGCCATCTTTGAGAAACACAATTATGGCGTCTATCCAGCTTGGACCCATCTCTATACACATTGCTTCGTATTCTGTGATGAGGGGCTCTATACTTAGGCCTAACAAGTAATCAACTATTATTGTTCTTGCCTTACTTGATTTCATCGCGCTGGCCAGATTAGCCAAGGCGTCGGCATGACTATTATCATCTCGGCTAACCTGCTGTAGCCGGCAATTCTCAAACAGTGTTAATAGCCTGACAACCTCCTTGACATAGGCTATCATCCTCTCATCTCGGGCTATATACTCACCCGTTACTTGATTCACAATACGTTGGGAGTCACAGAAGACCACTACCTTGTCGGCTTCCATGGTTGCTGCTAGTTTCAGCCTCGCAATCAGCGCCTCATACTCTAATTCGTTATTTGAGGCTTTGAACTGCAAACAGCTACATTGCTCTATCATTCGCCCATCTGGCGATACTAACACTATTCTTGCCTTTACTCCTTGCCGGTTTGAGCTTCCGTCAACAAAGAGCTGGAAAGAGTCTTCAATGTAGATATCGTATGACTTTGGTTTCTCTTCTTCTTTCTGCGCCGCTAGTGTGGGGTTCTTTGGCCCCAGTTGGGTTTCCTCTTGTTCTCCTGGACATCCTAAGCCGCGGCTCACTGGAGCTCGCCTTGGGATGGCACCAGGAATGAACTCGGCCACAAAGTCGGCCAGCACCTAGCCCTTGATTGCTGTTCTATGCCTGAATTCCAAGTCGTATTGGCCCAGCATCACTGTCTATCTGGTTTCTCTACCTGTCAGATCTCTATGCTGCAATAGGGACTACAGGGGATGCTCAGTCAGCACCACAATCTTGTGGGCTTGGAAGTAGTGATTCAACTTTTTGGAAGCCATCACTAAGGCTAGTGTTCACTTCTCCAAGGGCAGGTATCTGATTTCTGCACTTGCTAGGGTCTTACTCACGTAGTATATTGCTTTTTGTTCCCCCTCCTTTACGCGGATTACCACTGCACTGATAGCGTGGTCTGATATCGCCAAGTGCAAGAATAGTTCTTCTCCAAGTATTAGAGTGACAAAACTGAAGCTGTTGTCAGGTACCTTTTTAAGTCGTTAAGGGTGATTTCGCATTCTTCTATCCCAAAAAATTTGTAGCATTCTTCAACAATTGAAAAAATGGTTTACATTTATCAGAATTTCAACTGATAAACCTGTTTAGGGTTGCCGCCTTGTCGATGAAAATCTGGACCTGCTTGGTTTTTGTTGGGCTTTTCAAGTCAAGGATGGCCTTGATTTGATCTGGGCTTGCTTCAATGCCCCTCATGGTGACCAGGTACCCTAGGAACTTACCGTATCTGAGTCCAAATGCACGTTTGGAGGCATTGAGCCAAAGCCGATATGATCTCAAGATATCAAAGACCTCTTGCAAGTTTGTCGGATGATTCCCTGGTTCCTTGGTCTTCACGACCATGCCGTCGATGTAGACTTCTACGGTCCTTCCAATCAGATGTTTGAACATCTTGGTCACCAATCTCTAGTAGGTTGCTCCTGCATTCTTTAATTCGAAAGGCATCACTCTATAACAATAGAGTCCTTTCGGGGTGATGGATGTCGTTTTCTCTTCATCTAGGGCATACATTGCTATCTGGTGGTAGCCTCTGTATGCGCCCATGAAACTCATCCTCCTATGCCTTGAAGTGACATATACTAATTGATCAATCTTGGGCAGTGGAAAACTGTCCTTGAGGCAAGCCTTATTTAGGCTGGTGAAGTCCACACAAACCCTCCACTTGCCGTTCTTCTTTTTCACTACCACCGTGTTGGACAGCCATGTAGGGTAGTTCACTTCCCGAATGGCCTGGGCTTCTAACAGCTTGTCCACTTCCTCCTCGACTGCCTCTACATGTGTCGATGTTAGCTTTCTTGCTCGCTGGATGACGGGTTTAGCCGACCTGTCTACATTGAGCCTATGACAAGTGACCTCGGGGTTAATGCCTGGCGTCTCATAGGGCATCCAGGCAAACACTTTAATGTTTGCTCGCAGGAAATTCTCCAACTTATTTTCCTCCTCCTTGGCTAAGCCTGAGCCGAGAAGGAAGAAGTGCTCTTTATCACCTTCTTGGACTAGAATCTTCTTCAAAGCTTCCTCACTATTGTCGGCTGGTGTAGACGTGCCCCGCGAGAACTCTCTGATATCTGCACGTGAGGGGCGCGAATCTCGTTTTGTTCTCTAGCTACTACAGTTCGGACTCAATGTCACAGTTCTAAATCTAATCTCACAAAGTGCAATGCGAGACCGATAAATCACCAAAGAGTCCAAATCCGGCAAATCGTTTTGAAAAACTGATTTTTAATAAAGAAGTGTCAAACATGGACTGCTTTGCCAGATACAGAGTCGCCACCTCAATATTTTATTTTGGAGATTTAGGAAACCCTGACTCGTGCCTAAGGCCACGTGTCCGTCATCACCAAAGTTGCTTCGGCTCGGGAACTTGGGTACGGGAGGGAAAGGTCATGCAATGAGCACCCTCACTCGCCCAATCAAAGATCGGCCTGTACTAAGCGTGATATTTTGTTTTTGAAAACATATGTGTTCTTATTTCGGTTATTAACCTAGAATTTACTATGTGATGCGCGCAGCATACCAGTATAGACTAGATCGCCTAAGTTGGAACAAAACATTGCATTTTCGTTTATGAAAACAGTTTGAAGTTTGCTACTCGCAAGTAGGCTAAATCGGGGATTCGATGAATTGTTCCAATTCAAGCAATCTAACCTTCACCCACAGGCATTCAGGCAGTTATATCAAATAAGCAGTTAGCCTCATGGCAAGCATGCTAAATATGGAATTCAATAACACACATGCAGTATGCTAAAGCGTAAACACTCACAGTGTACTCCAAGCCAAAACAGAGAACTAGTTAGAAATCATGCATAATCCTTGTTCATGTTAAGATGGCTAATGCAACACATGCAAAAATGCAACTCAGATAGGCCCGGCAATTCTAAGATGTCATGTGAAATGCAACTTGATAGCATGCTGTTGAACACGTATTCAAGTAAATGTATTAAAATACAATGTAGTTAGTATGATGCGCCGAGCCCGGTGCATGCAATACAGATGAATGAATGCACGCATGCAAGCCTAAGGTATGCTAATCGAAACATGCCCTAAAACTAATCATCGTAAGCGGTTAAGTAAAAGGGAGAAAAAAATGGGGGTTGGAAGACATGTATCACACACACGCATGCTTATTACAACAATTGGCCCTCTCGATGAAGGATCCAAAAAGAAACTAACTAGCTAATCTAAGCTAATTAAACTACTTATTACATCACAAAACTAATCAACTAATCCTAGTTAACTAGTTAAACTATTACAACACAAATCAAATAGTTAAGCGCATTAACTAATTAAGTACAAACCAAAGCATAAACTAGCTAAGCAAATTAGCTAAGTAAAGCAGTAAAGCAAAATCCTCAGAGGTAAAGGAATGCATGCATGCCCAGTCGCCTCGTTCGGAAATCCGTCGCGATGCCCTAATTTGCCTCCGTTTGCAACTACTTTCAAAAACTTGCACCAAGCTCCAGAAAGCTTCCAACTCATCTTGGGGACCTGTGAGAGGGTGGCCGACTAGTTGTTGATGTGGAGACCACCTGCCGACCACTTTTTGTTGTTGCAAACCAGAAAAAGTGGTCGGCCAGCTAGTTTTTCTGGCTAGCCGACCAGTTGTTGCTGCCAGACTCCATTTTGCTGCAACAGAGAGCAAGAAAGGGCATGGCAATGTATTTGCAAGATATGTTTGCACAACCACCCTCCTTGTCATTTCATAAGCTCAAGGGAGTGTGGTTCTTGACCCTCGGGCCACCAATCACGCATCTCGATGCATGATGGTCAAGAGGCGAAGTTGCACAATTTAATATGAAATGAATGCACAAATAAACACATAAATGCCTAGAGCTCTATCATGTATGATCAAGAGCATCGGCGACCAAGAATTGAGGCACGTTTCATCACTTCAAGTATGAAACGTCCCTCTTTTCTCGTGTTTGGACTAACACCTATTCCAAACACAATGCAACACCTAATACGGCAAACATGCAATGTAACTAAAGCATGCAAACATGCGACTACATGGCATACACAATGTAATGTGATATGATCAACTTAACAAAGCTAATGACATGCGAATGATGCTAATGCATGCAACACAATGCAATGCTACAAGGGAAACTTAGCAATGTTGGGGACATGCATACTCAATGCAAAGAAACAACGTGGCATACACAATGCAAATAACCATATGGCATGCACAATGCAATGTACGATGGCATACTCAATGCAATGAACAATGAGCATGCGAACAACATGTAAGTAAATAATGCTAAATGGACTTAAACCAAAAGGGGTAGACGTCAATCATGCCCAAGTTAGTAGCCATTGGTGATAAAATTAAGGCACATAAAGCACATACAAGCATGCGCAATGCAATGGCCTATCAAAGAAGCCTAAGAGCACAACTGTCAATAGTGCTCAAAGAGTGACAAATGTGGAAGTGTAAAAACAAAGTGCACTGAAATAAGGTAAGAAATGATGCCAAATTATTCAAACAACGGGCTCAATACTCATCTTGGACCCTTATTTAGATAGAGATAAACTCTTCTTGAACCTTATCTTTATCTAGGCTGAGATTCTCCTCTATTCTAGGACTTTTATCTCTTATCTACTTATCTCAGATTCCAGTATTTCTGGAGATAACCTCGGCCTAGCTGAGATCATCTCGGTAGCATGACCAGGCCACGTGGCACCTCGGTTGACACTTTGACGTCACCTTGACCATGTACTGTTATTCACAAAATATGTCCCCACAACTGCTCCCTAGGTTCTATTACCTCAGCAATCTTAGGTGATGGAACCTACATCGTTTGTCTAACCAACATGTTGGCTCAAAACTCAGATACTACTTTGACCAAGATCTTGACTCGTCGGCTTCAAGTAACTAAGATTCAGTTGCCCATTTTATCAAAAACCAAGAACCAATTCTCAAGTTCTTTACATATCTTGACCGAGATCGCTTCTCTGGCCGAGATCATGGCCTTATTACTTCAAGAATTGCAAGAGTTTCTACTGCGCATGAGTTGTTATGCACAGTCTTTTCAACCGTTTTTTTTTTCACGTGTTCTATTCTCATTGGTTCATACCTGACACGCGCTAGCAGGCCACGTCATTTCTATTCGTGCCGCCTGACAGGCATGTTGTCCGAGGCACTTCATTTTTTGGCAATGACTTCTTTTCAGTCCAAAATTGAACTGGAGTGTACTGTTGAACTTCTGTGAACCCACGATAGGATTTACATTGATAATCCAAACTATTCAATGTATAGAGCTCGTTAAGTATTTCATCCTTGTAACAAATTAATATATTGATAAGATATTGATAGATACTTTATCAGATTAAATTTGTGTAAACGGTAAGTATGATTTTAAAAATAAATTATTGACACAAATGTGATCTAATTATGTGTTTTTTTTTTTTTTTTTCCATAAGGATAAAGTACTCAACGGAGGGGTGTTTGATAACATGATTCAACACTCAAAATTGAATTGATTACGTGATAATCAATCAAGTCCGTTTAATAACCATAATTGATATTACTTAAAAATTTAAGTGTCCCTTAAAATGTAGGTTAAAATTTAAAAATAATTAATTCATATAAAACTTACTTAATTCTGACTGAATTTATAAATATTAAACATAAGTATTAATATACACTATTACAAACTCACCACCACTGCTAGCGCTACCGCTATAGTTACTCTCACCACCACCACCACAACCACAAACACAACCACCACCATCATCACTGCCAGTATTACGACCACTGCCACCATCACTACAGTTACTGTTACCACCACCATTACCACCATACCACTGCCACCGCCATTACCACCACTTCCACTGCCATCACCACCACTACCACCACCACTACTACAATCACCACCACCACCATGCCACCGCCACTATCACCATTACTGCTACCACCACTACCATTATTACTGCTACCACCACTACTACAATACCACCGTTGCTGCTACTACTACCATTACCTTCATCACCATTGTCATTATTTCCATAAACACCACCATTATTTACTACTGTTGCCGTCGTCGCCACCACCACTACCACTACCATCACCACCATTACAACATAAAAATTAAAATATATAATTTAAAAATAATAAATATCAAATTTGATTTTATACATATCAAACAACTTATTTTTAATTCAACACTTAGAATTTTATCAAACAGTATTCTGTTTTCAATATTTATGCGGGTGTTGATTTTTGACCACACAATTAAACGGGGAACTTAGCTGGAGAGCACCGACAGAATAGATTAAGCCTAACAAACTTGTAACAAGACAATGAGAATTTCGCGATGGTTCGTCCACCTAGGAGCACTTCGACGATCAAGTTAGTAAAATAATATTTCTCACACATAGCAAATAGTGCTTAAACTCATAAGAAAAAACTTACCTCAAACTCACGAGAGTGCCTTACTTTTATAACCAGCAGTGACCTGATCCCTTTAGAAGCCTCACTTCAATGGAATCAGGCTCAATACTCATCTTGGACCCTTATTTAGATAGAGATAAACTCTTCTTGAACCTTATCTTTATCTAGGCTGAGATTCTCCTCTATTCTAGGACTTTTATCTCTTATCTACTTATCTCAGATTCCAGTATTTCTGGAGATAACCTCGGCCTAGCTGAGATCATCTCGGTAGCATGACCAGGCCACGTGGCACCTCGGTTGACACTTTGACGTCACCTTGACCATGTACTGTTATTCACAAAATATGTCCCCACAACTGCTCCCTAGGTTCTATTACCTCAGCAATCTTAGGTGATGGAACCTACATCGTTTGTCTAACCAACATGTTGGCTCAAAACTCAGATACTACTTTGACCAAGATCTTGACTCGTCGGCTTCAAGTAACTAAGATTCAGTTGCCCATTTTATCAAAAACCAAGAACCAATTCTCAAGTTCTTTACATATCTTGACCGAGATCGCTTCTCTGGCCGAGATCATGGCCTTATTACTTCAAGAATTGCAAGAGTTTCTACTGCGCATGAGTTGTTATGCACAGTCTTTTCAACCGTTTTTTTTTTCACGTGTTCTATTCTCATTGGTTCATACCTGACACGCGCTAGCAGGCCACGTCATTTCTATTCGTGCCGCCTGACAGGCATGTTGTCCGAGGCACTTCATTGCATTTTTGCCGCATTTTCATTTTTTTTTTGACAAAAATCCATTATGTTTCTCTTCGACCCTTCATTTCTGCAAGTTTGATTTCATTCTCTTGCTCAAAATTTTCTTTTTTTACATTTTTAAACCTCCGTTGCTGTGCTTTCGAGTTATCTGCAAGCATTGCATTCATCTTCTTCGGTGAGCTTTTCATCGTTTGCTTCTGATCACTCACGTTGTCTATCTCCGGCGAGCCTCATTTCGGTGTCAATTTTGTCAGCTTCACTCAATAAGTCCTCAATTTCCTCTTGTCAATTTCAGTTCTTTTATTGTTCCTTTAACATGTTTTTTCTTTCAATTTCGGCGCATGGCTACACTGTGTCTGCAATTAATCATGTGTTACAAACAGTATTTGTTTCTGGATCATGAATCACTATTTGCTTCGTTTATGTTTTTGATTATGCATCGCTGCTTTTCACACGTCACTGAAATGGTGATTTTGAATCTTTACTCTTGCTTTTGAATCTTGTCTTGTTTCTCTTTGTGTTTCTTATTGCCTTGTACTCAATTGCTTAGAGGTCATGAACTGATGCTTGCAAAATGCCTCTGACTGTACTTCTTGATTCACGTTTTTCTTCAAATTTTCACGGAATCATGTTTTTGAACCACTATTCCACGTTACTACATTTGCCACATTGTTATTTTTCTTTGTTTCCGTCTTGACTCTGAATCACGCTCTATTTTTTCTTGCTTGTTTTCAGATCCTTGGCCTTTGATTCTTGTTTCTGTAGTTCTAGGTTTGGGATTTGCTTTAGAACTCATATCCTTAGGAAAACTGAGACAAATTTTCCTTTAGATCTTCAAATATCTCTATCTTTAATGGCCGTAAACCACAAGTTTCAGCCCAAAAACACAGTTAATAAACAGCTCAAAAACAACAAGAAAAGATGAGAATAAGATGGTACAAAAGAACTAGAATGTATACTTCTTGAAGAGGAATGATCTCTTGAATTTCCAAACCATTATTTCACACTCTCAAGTGCCTCAAGACCTAAAAAACAAGCTTAAATCATCTCAGCAAGGAACTCTCTAGGTTTGGTTTAGAGTGCTTAGGCAAAGGTTATGCAAGTTGCAAGAGAGAGTGATAATTGTAAAGAGAGAAAAAATTTCCAAAATTTTGCTCTCCAAAATTTTCTAAATTCAAAATTTTTTCTAACCTCTATAAAAAAAGAGTGGGTCATCTATGTATAGAACTAGGGTAAATTACACTGACACCCCTTGAGATTTATGTTTATTTTAATTCCTGCTTCACATTTGGGAAATTAGACTGACCTCCCTGTTAATTTAATTTTATGTATGATGATCATTACGGTGAGGGGGGGAACTGTTATGAAACTTTAAACCTCAGGGAGTAATCTGTAATGACACTTTAAACCTCAGGAAGGGGGATGTAATTTCCAAAAAGTGAGGGGGGAACTATAATAAATATAAACCTTAGGGGGTGTCAATGTAATTTACCCATAGAAATATATGAGAGACCCTAAAAAATATCCTTACAAACATAGCTGGAATGATGCATGTATCTATGGAGATAGATGGCAGAAAATATCTAGTTTTTTACGCTAGTTGCTGGCAGACCACACTAGTGGGTCTGCAGGTCCTTAGATGCTCAGGCCTGAAAAACCACTGTTTTGGTCCAAAACAAGGCACAAGGTTTGTAAATTGAGGTTTCTTGTTGAGGCAATCGCGCATTTGACAAGCGTATGCATTCATCATTAAGTGATCAATCAGTGACGCCCAAACCTTAAAGGCCGTAAAAAATAGGGTGTTTACAATATGCAATGCTCGTGTCAAAACATTTGGTATCTCTTTCCAAAACCATGTAATGCCAGTTTATATCACAATTCATGAAATCATTTTTTTTATAACAAAAAACAGAGCAATGTATATAACACTAGGAATCTCTAGGATGTGTTTGAAAGTTGGCTATAAGAACTACAAATTGCCATTTTTATTGGTACTAATTGGAAGGTTTGAACCTATCCACACGAGTTTCTAGACTTTCACCAAGGACACATTGGCCAACTTAATACCACAACTACACTCTCTACCCAGATTCATCAAGGTATTCACCAATTTTTCTCAAAACATTAAACATTTCCAATGTGTTAAATATATTACAATACTCAACGCAAATGGATGAGAAATTAGTTTCAATTCACTTAATTCTAATGCAATTTCTACAACAATCATAACTATTCTCATCCGATAGCCCAAAACAAATTTCTCTAAACAGATAAATAATTTTCAATACAAATATACTTTCCAACATTTCCAAATAGGAGTGATAATTCATATCTAACTCCACCACCATTATCATCATCATTCTAATTTCATAAAACCAACGTCAATTCCGTTTTTCTCTTTACAAAATCAAATGTTCACAAATTAAGGAAAAATCCATTTTCTTTAAAGATCAACCCCAAACTCAGCCACATTTACAAATCCATATACATATTCAAGAACCCATTTTGAAAACTCCACTTTCGATTTCCAACCAAAACTCTAGATTTTTATCAAAATCCTCAAATCACCATATCCTTTTTAAAAGATAAATAATTAAGTTAAAAATCATAAAAAGATTCAAAGTAATCCCTACCTTAAAGAAAAAGACTCAAAGGAAAGATGGGTAGAACTTGACGGAGCCAAAAACACGAACTTCTCCGATTAGCTACTGCCGGTTGACCTTTTTGTTGTACGCTCGAGCTAGCTACTGCTGGTACGCCCCCAGCCAAATTGCTGCCCTTTCTCTTCTTTCTTCTATCAGGTTAAGATATCGAGTAAGGAATGCCTCATTTTTTCCATTCTCTACTCCCTGGGTTCTGATGCCAGGGATGCCAACCTCAAGTGGGATGATTACTTCAGTGCCATATGCCATGGGGAAAGAAGATTCTCCAGAAGATCTTCTCGGCGTAATTTGATATACCCACAGCACATTAGGCAATTCTTCCACCCACTTTCCCTTGGCTGCTTCCAGCTTCTTCTTGATCCCATCCAAGATGGTCTTGTTGGATGCTTCTACTTGATCGTTGCTCTGGGAGAAGCTGGGTTTGGAATAATAGTTTTTGATATTATATTTTGCACAAAAGCTTTTGATCAGCTTACTGTCAAACTAGTTACCATTGTCTGCCACAATGGCTCTTGGAATCCTAAACCTGGTGATTATATTCTTCCAGATGAAGTTCTTCACATACACATCTTGGATTTTGGCCAAGGGTTCAGCCTCGACCCACTTTGTAAAGTAGTCAATTGTCACCAGAAGCAACTTCTTTTGTCCAGTTGCTTGGGCAATTGTCCAACAAGATCCATTCCCTACTAGGCAAATGGCCAAGGACTAGATACTGTATTCAGGTCTGCAGCTAGCTGGTGTATCAAAGGTGTAAACCTTTGACATTTCTCGAATTTCTTTACGTAGGCTTTAGCATCCTTCTGTATGTAGGGCCACCAGTACCGCTGAGATATGGCCCTATGAGCAAGTGATCTGCCCCCGGCATGGCTTTCGCATACACCTTCATGGATTTCGTACAGAAAGTCCTCAACCAGGGATGAATGCACACATCTCAAAAGGGGCCCAGTGAAGGACCTTCTATAGAGATGGCCTTCTGCTGACAAGCAGAACTTGACCGACTTCAATATGATTTTGTGTGCTTTCTTTTTATCTGCGGGCAGCCTGCCATCTTTGAGAAACACAATTATGGCGTCTATCCAGCTTGGACCCATCTCTATACACATTGCTTCGTATTCTGTGATGAGGGGCTCTATACTTAGGCCTAACAAGTAATCAACTATTATTGTTCTTGCCTCACTTGATTTCATCGCGCTGGCCAGATTAGCCGAGGCGTCGGCATGACTATTATCATCTCGGCTAACCTGCTGTAGCCGACAATTCTCAAATAGTGTTAGTAGCCTGACAACCTCCTTGACATAGGCTATCATCCTCTCATCTCGGGTTGTATACTCACCCGTTACTTGATTCACAATACGTTGGGAGTCACAGAAGACCACTACCTTGTCGGCTTCCATGGTTACTGTTAGTTTCAGCCTCGCAATCAGCGCCTCATACTCTGATTCGTTATTTGAGGCTTTGAACTGCAAATAGCTACATTGCTCTATCATTCGCCCATTTGGCGATACTAACACTATTCCTGCCTTTACTCCTTACCGGTTTGAGCTTCCGTCAACAAAGAGCTGGAAAGAGTCTTCAATGTAGATATCCTACGACTTTGGTTTCTCTTCTTGTTTCTGCGCTGCTAGTGTGGGGTTCTTTGGCCCCAGTTAGGTTTCCTTTTGTTCTCCTGGACATCCTAAGCCGCGGCTCACTAGAGCCCGCCTTGGAATGGCACCAGGAATGAACTCGGCCACAAAGTCGGCCAGAACCTAGCCCTTGATTGATGTTTTATGCCTGAATTCCAAGTTGTATTAGCATAGCATCACTGCCTATTTGGCTTCTCTACCTGTCAGATCTCTATGCTGCAACAGGGACTACAGGGGATGCTCAGTCAGCACTACAATCTTGTGGGCTTGGAAGTAGTGATTCAACTTTTTGGAAGCCATCACTAAGGCTAGTGTTCACTTCTCCAAGGGTAGGTATCTGATTTCTGCACTTGTCAGGGTCTTACTCACGTAGTATACTGCCTTTTGTTCCCCCTCCTCTATGCGGATTACCACTGCGCTGATAGCGTGGTCTGATATCGCCAAGTGCAAAAATAGTTCTTCTCCAAGTATTAGAGTTAACAAAACTGGAGCTGTTGTTAGGTACCTTTTCAAGTCGGTAAGGGTGATTTCGCATTCTTCTATCCCAAAAAATTTGTAGCATTCTTCAACAATTGAAAAAATGGTTTACATTATCAGAATTTCAACTGATAAACCTGTTCAGGGTTGTTGCCTTGCCGATGAAAATCTGGACCTGCTTGGTTTTTGTTGGGCTTTTCAAGTCAAGGATAGCCTTGATTTGATCTGGGCTTGCTTCAATACCCCTCATGGTGACCAGGTACCCTAGGAACTTACCGTATCTGAGTCCAAATGCACATTTGGAGGCATTGAGCCAAAGTTGATATGATCTCAGGATATCGAAGACCTCCTGCAAGTTTGTCAAATGATTCCCTGGTTCCTTGGTCTTCATGGCCATGTCGTCGATGTAGACTTCTGCTGTCCTCCCAATCAGATGTTTGAACATCTTGGTCACCAATCTCTGGTAGGTTGTTCCTGCATTCTTTAATTCGAAAGGCATCACTCTATAACAATAGAGTCCTTTCGGGGTGATGAATGTCGTTTTCTCTTCATCTAGGGCATACATTGCTATCTGGGGATAGCCTCTGTATGCGTCCAGGAAACTCATCCTCCTATGCCTTGAAGTGACATATACTAATTTATCAATCTTGGGCAGTGGAAAACTGTCCTTGGGGCAAGCCTTATTTAGGCTGGTGAAGTCCACACAAACCCTCCACTTGCTGTTCTTCTTTTTCACTACCACCGTGTTGGACAGCCATGTAGGGTAGTTCACTTCCCGAATGGCCTGGGCTTCTAACAGCATGTCCACTTTCTCCTCGACTGCCTCTACATGTGTCGATGTCAGCTTTCTTGCTCGCTGGATGACGGGTTTAGCCGTCCTGTCTACATTGAGCCTATGACAAGTGACCTCGGGGTTAATGCCTGGCGTCTCATAGGGCATCCAGGCAAACACTTTCATGTTTGCTCGCAGGAAATTCTCTAACTTATTTTCCTCCTCTTTGGCTAAGCCTGAGCCGAGAAAGAAGAAATGCTCTTCATCATCTTCTTGGATTAGAATCTTCTTCAAAGCTTCCTCACTCTTGTCGGCTGGTGTAGACGTGCCCTGCGAGAACTCTCCGATATACGCGCGTGAGGGGCGCGAATCTCGTTTTGTTCTCTAGCTACTACAGTTCGGACTCAATGTCACAGTTTTGAATCTAATCTCACAAAGTATAATGCGAGACCGATAAATCACCAAAGAGTCTAAATCCGACAAATCGTTTTGAAAAACTGAATTTTAATAAAGAAGTGCCAAACATGGACTGTTTTGCCAGATACAGAGTCACCACCTAAATATTTTATTTTGGGGATTTAGGAAACCCTGACTCGTGCCTAAGGCCACGTGTCCGTCATCACCAAAGTTGTCTCGGCTCGGGAACTTGGATACGGGAGGGGAAGCTCATGCAATGAGCACCCTCACTCGCCCAATCAAAGATCGGCCTGTACTAAGTATGATATTTTGTTTTTGAAACACATGTATTCTTATTTCGGTTATTAACCTAGAATTTACTATATGATGCGCGCAGCATACCAGTATAGATTAGATCGCCTAAGTTGGAACAAAACATTGCATTTTCATTTATGAAAACAGTTTGAAGTTTGCTACTCACAAGTAGGCTAAATCGGGAATTTGATGAATTGTTCCAATTCAAGCAATCTAACCTTCACCTACAGGCATTCAGGCAGTTATATCAAATAAGCAATTAGCCTCATGGCAAGCATGCTAAACATGGAAATCAATAACACACATGCAGTATGCTAAAGCGTAAACACTAACAGTGTACTCCAAGTCAAAACAGAGAACTAGTTAGAAATCATGCATGATCCTAGTTCATGTTATGATGGCTAATGCAACACATGCAAAAATGCAACTCAAATAGGCCCGACAATTCTAAGATGTCATGTGAAATGCAACTTGATAACATGCTGTTGAACACGTATTCAAGTAAATGTATTAAAATACAATGTAGTTAGTATGATGCGCCGAGCCCGGTGCATGCAATACAGATGAATGGATGCATGCATGCAAGCCTAAGGTATGCTAATCGAAACATGCCCTAAAACTAACCATCGTAAGCGGTTAAGTAAAAAGGAGAAAAAAATGGGGATTGGAAGACATGTATTACACACACGCACGCTTATTACAACAATTGGCCCTCTCGATAGAGGATCCTAAAAGAAGCTAACTAGCTAATCTAAGCTAATTAAATACTTATTACATTACAAGACTAATCAACTAATCCTAGTTAACTAGTTAAACTATTACAACACAAATCAAATAGTTAAGCGTATTAACTAATTAAGTACAAACCAAAGCATAAACTAGCTGAGCAAATTAGCTAAGTAAAGCAGTAAAGCAAAATCCTCAGAGGTAAAGGAATGCATGCATGCCCAGTCGCCTCGTTCGGAAATCCGTCGCGATGCCCTAATTTGCCTCCGTTTGCAACTACTTTCAAAAACTTGCACCAAGCTCCAGAAAGCTTCCAACTCATCTTGGGGACCTGTGAGAGGGTGGCCGACTAGTTGTTGATGTGGAGACCACCTGCCGACCACTTTTTGTTGTTGCAAACCAGAAAAAGTGGTCGGCCAGCTAGTTTTTCTGGCTAGCCGACCAGTTGTTGCTGCCAGACTCCATTTTGCTGCAACAGAGAGCAAGAAAGGGCATGGTAATGTATTTGCAAGATATGTTTGCACAACCACCCTCCCTATCATTTCATAAGCTCAAGGGAGTGTGGTTCTCGACCCTCGGGCCACCAATCACGCATCTCGATGCATGATGGTCGAGAGGCAAAGTTGCACAATTCAATATGAAATGAATGCCCAAATAAACACATAAATGCCTAGAGCTCTATCATGTATGATCAAGCAAGAGTGTCGGCGACCGAGAATTGAGGCACGTTTCATCACTTCAAGTATGAAACGTCCTTCGTTACTCGTGTTTGGACTAACACCTATTCCAAACACAATGCAACACATAACATGGCATGCACAATGCTATGCAACATGGAGCATGCAAAAATGCAATGCAATACAAGCATGCAAATATGCAATATGGCTTAAGCATGCAAACATGCAATGCAACATGAACAACCCAACAAGGCTAATGGCGTGCATACACAATGCAATGTAATATAAGCATACACAATGCAAAGAACATGGCATATACAATGCGATGAATCAATATGCAAACAACATGTCATACTCAATGCGATGAACTACATGGCATACACAATGCTAAATGGACTTAAACCAAAAGTGGACAGACCTCAGCCATGCCCAAATCAGTGGCCATAATGATGAAACTAAGGCACAAAAAGGCAAGGCAAGCATGCCAAATGCAATGGCCTATCAACTAGGCCTAAGAACACAACTCTCAAGCATGATGAAGAAACGATAAACATGGAAGTGTGACAACACTAAAGGCTTTGAAATCAAGTGTGAAATGATGCCAAGTCATTCAAACAACACAAGTAAAGCATGCAAGAGGGTCTAAGGCACAAAGCCATTAAAGGGACTACACAAAGGGCATGCAATACATGGCACAAATGATTGAACCAATCATGGACAGAGCTTAATTAGGTCTAAACAAAGACCAAAACATGCTAAGGTAGAGGCTTAAATACCTAGGCATGCAAGCATGCATGCTAGGCCATAAACAAGGTAATAAATGCACAGCCCTTAAAGGCACTCAATGGGTGAATGGAGTGGGAATATGGCAATGCTACATGCTCTGAAATAACATGATAAATGGTGCCAAGTCATGTACATAACACAAATGAAGGATGCTACGGTACCCAAAGCTTGAAACTAGCATAGGCATTTGTACTACAACTATGCAAAACATGAGCATATGACCAAGGCTACCCAAAACAGTCCTAGAACATATCAAAATAAGTCCAAAACATGTGTGGAAGGAAGCCAAAACAAGCTAGCATGAAGGGCATAACGCATGATGAATGCAAGACAAATAAGGTGGATTACATTACACCTACCAAGACCAAGCATGAGATGGCTTTACTAACAAAAATCAGAGTTAAATCATGGCAAAATAACCCCAAATAAACATTGAAATGATAACTCGCAAGTTTAGGCATGAAGGCATACGCAATGATTCATGTTAAGGCATAAAGGGGGAAACCCTCCAACGCATTGAGTGAGTGACAAATGCAAGTGCATGAACATGAAACATGAACTGAAATCACACTACAAATGATGCCAAATCATTCAAATAGTCCAAGTAATGCAAGCCAGTGGACTTGATACACAAAGCTAACAAGCTAGAATGAACCATGGCTATACAAAGCAAGTCATGCATGGCCAAAACAACACAAATCAGAGTTAGAGCATGCTAAAACATAAACAAAAGCATCTTAGAGTTAAGCCAAAACATGCTAGAATGATGGTCTAAACGCATGATGCGTGTTAGGCTAGTTCATGGAATTTGCACTACAAGTGCATGGAGCATGCAAAGGCCAACCAAACCAAACCTTAACAGAGGTATGACATGGTAAAACAGCACAAAAAACATGCTGAAATGGACTCGAAACAAGCTAGAATGACATGCTACTTCATGAAGCATACAAGACTAGTTTGTGAGATTTACACTACAAGTGTATTAGGCATGTATGGAGTGACAAAACCAAGTAAAAATAGAGGTGTGCCATACCAAAATAACCCCAAATACATGCTAAGATATGGCCAATATAAGCTTAACAAACATGCTCACACATGAGACATTCAAAGTAAGTATTCAAAACACAAGGAGAGGGGATGACCCTCTCCTATTTGGGACCTCAAAACACCACTTCCACCACTGAAATTCCTCTGAGTTTCAGTGGTGAGAAGGCCAAAACAAGGTGGTCCCAAAAGCTCGAAAAGAAGGCACAAAAGCAAGGCCAAACAAGGCATAAGAGGGGGTAGACTACCCCCAACACAAAAGTGACCTTAAACAAACATTTTAAGGACCAAAAATAAGAACTTTTTTAGTAGGAAGTTAAGCCAAAAACAACATGCAAATAGGTCCAAAAGCTTAAGCAAAACAAAGGGTTTAAAGGGTTAGAAGCTCACCCTTGAAGAACACCTTCCAAACCACAACTCCAGCAAGTTTTCCAAGCTCAAACCAAACCAAAAACTCTAAAACCAGGTCCTAATCACCTCAGCAACAAAAGGATGGTGTTTGAGTGTGTGTTTGTGTGTTAAAGTATGACAAAAGGGCACTTTAAGGCACAAAAATGAAATCAAGAGAGAGATATAGAGATATATGTGTATGTATAGCTCCAATACAAAAATCTGAACCTAAGGCATGAGGGAGGAGGCTCCCTTATATAGGAAAACAAAGTTCAAGCTTGTCGAACACACTAGGAGCTCTAAGCAATCCCTCCATACACGTGTATGGAGGATGCTTTCTGTGCCTTCCAACTGGCACAACTGACAAGAAAAGATCTCCAAAAAGGTGTTGGAAAGTTGTCGACCAACTACTTTTTTTGGTTTTCCAGGACAAAAAGTGGTCTCCCAGAAAGACAAGTGGTCGGCCAATGGCTGGCAAGGACAAAAAGTGGCTGCCAAGTGTCTAAATTGAAGCCCCAGAAGTTATCTTTCCAATGGCGCCAGCCTTGCATCAAAATTTCAACTGTGCAAAAAATTATGCCTGTTTTGGTGAAGCCGCGCAGTTTCGATCCAACCGGATTGATACCGAACTTCTCCCAAACTAGTTTTCTTCTCTTCTTTCTAATTTTCTTCAACTCCAAACCCCTAAATAAGGTGTTTTGAAAGATTTTTCAGAGATTTCATCTCTCTTTCACTCATTTCCACTTTGTCCTTGCTCGGTTTACCGAAAAACGCAACATTTAACGAAATGTGAGCCTCGGAGCATCGTAGGAACTTTGTTTCAAAAATGTTTTGAAAGAGAGGGTTTTAAGGTCTAAAAACCATTCAAAATAGCTTTGGTCCAAAATGAGGTGTAAGGTTGGGATTTGACTCTCCTCTTGCTGAAGAAATAGAACCTTTGCACTGCACAGCTTTCAACACCAAGTAAATCATCAGTAACGCTTAAGTCTTAAGGGTGGTAAAAAATGGGTGTCTATAGCTGGTTCTTTGCCGACATCATCTAGGACCTCCATGTCCTCGTCCTCGATTTCCACTGTCTTTGCTTCCCATATGTTGTAGATAGACTTCATTGCTGTCATGGAGTAATTTTTCGCTTGCACCTGATCCCATCTGACCTCCTCAATCCCCTGTTTGGTTGGGAATCGCAACAACTGGTGCAGCGTTGAAGGAACAACCCTTATTGCGTGCAACCAATAATATTGTAAGGGAAAGCATATCGGCATCCTGTTGAATCCAATGATCGGGCTATCAGATTGTTTTAGATCATTTGGGTGAAGGCTAAGCTTCTTGTAACATCTAGCATACATGATGTCATAAGAATTACCTTGATCAACCAGTATGAGCCTTACTTGGCATTCTCCAATCTTCAGAGTTATCACTAGGGCATCGTTGTGTGGATGTTGCATCATATCCCGGTCTGCCTTAGTAAAAAAAACTATTGGTCCCTGGTATTCACTTATCCTGGGCTTCTTTTGCTGGACTTGATGCACATGCTATAGATGCCTTACTCTCTGGGTGTCCCCTCGTACATCATTCTCATTGACCTTTGAGTGAATCACATTGATCACCTGAGGTCCATCTACTTGCTGTGGTGGCGGTGGTAGATGTGGTGCTGCTGGTGCTTGAGAAAGCCTTGCATGTTCTTCCCTTGTCCTGGCCTCATCAACTAGGTCTATCAAGTGACCCTGTCTGATCAGATCCTCCAAGTGCGTTTTCAAGGCTTTGCATCCTTACATCAAGTGCCCATCTTCATTGTGGCAAGCACAATGCTTTCCAATTCTCATTCCCATAAACTCACCAGGGATCTTCTCCGGTGTTCTGTAATATGGCTGGTTCCTGATCCTTTCTAGAACTTTGTAGATTGAGATCCTGAACATGGTGGTGACTGCCTGTGCAGCTCTCAACCCTGTTTTCTGCTTGTTAACATTGGCCTTACCTCAGCCTTGCTTCGGCGAAATGTTTCTCTTCTCCTACTTTGGTGTCTTCGTTTATTGTGTGTCATCTTCTGCTCTGGCATCCTTATCAATCCGTGCCATGAGCTCCTCCATACTCTTTGGTAGGGTTTCTGCAAGTGATTTTCGAAGTGGGCATTCATCATCTAGGTCGTTCTTAAAAGATATGATTGCCAACTCCTAGTTACAAGCCGGAATTTGGTTGAACACCTCATAATATCTCGTAGCGTAAGCCTTGAGGCTTTCACTATCACTAATGTTCAAAGCCAGCAGGGAGTTTACTCTTAGTGGCTGCAACTTGTACGTAACAAACCTAGCCATAAACATCTCAGTCAGGCCTTCCCAACTCTTCATAGTTCCTCTCGGCAACTTATGGAACCAATCAGATGCTATCTCACCAAAGGATAAGGAGAATGCCTTCCATAACAACTGCTCATTCCCACTCCACAAAGCCATTGAATTTAAATACAAGCAGACATGAAAGTTTGGATTAGACTTACCGTCATAAATCTGGAACCTCGGCATGTGGAATCTTTTTGGGGCTTCAAACGTATCCAACTCCACCAAGAACGGCATTCTCGACTTGACGGGGGATGTGATCTCGGCGTTGTGCCACTTCCTCTGGAGGTAGTCTTTCAAATCCTCCTTCGTTCGACCGGGAGCTCGGCTATCAATAAATTTCAGCCTTTTTGGTGTGCTACTCCCAGTGTAATTGTGCATCCTCTTGGACTTCTTCTCATTCACTGTATCAAAACAACGACCCTTTCCCTAGATATGCCGAGGTTCTTTGACATAGGTCCCCTTGGTTCGTGGTGTCTTCTGCAACTCACCACATACAGTCTCTGTTCGCCCGACATCCCCATGATGGTGGATGTGAGTGCTCCTGATCCTTACTGTGCTATAAGACTACTTGGACTATTTTCTGCCCTCTTTTCTGGGCATCGATCTTGGCCGTTGGCACTAGCATGTCTTATAACGAGAATGGTGTTTGTATCACGTTGTTTTGCATCATAAAGTTGACAACCGACTACATGTCTGCAAACTTGTTTGTCATCCCTTTCATCTCGCCGTCCCTCCTCAAGCATCTATCCTTCCATACTTGGAGGTCGCTTTTGTTATAATACTCATCTCGGCCACTCTTTTTCGGGGCTTTACACTCTTTGCCGACATCCTTCTCCCTAGGATTCGAATCATGTGCTCCTTCATTACGGTTTTCCTCTCCGACGTTAGGATTTACATGCTCACCACTTTCACAGTGGATGTTGTTCCCAATCTTTTCTTCTTACTCGTTGTTGGCCATCTATTCTCCTTAAGTTCTTACAGACGGCGCCAATTGTGGGTGTTGATTTTTGACCACCCAACCAAACAGGGAACTCAGCTGGAGAGCATTAGCAGAATAGATTAACTCCAACAAACCTGTAACAAGACAATGAGAATTCCGCGGTGGTTCATCCACCCGGGGGCATTCTAACGATCAAGTCAGTAAAACAATATCTCTCACAAATAGCAAAAAGTGCTTAAACTCACAATAAAGAACTTACCTTAGACCCACAAGGGTGTCTTGCTTTTATAACCAGTAGTGACCTGATCCCTTTAGAACTTTCACTTCAATGGACTCAGGCTCAATGCTCATCCTGGACCCTCATCTAGATAGAGATGAACTCTTCTTGAACCTTATTTTTATCCAGACTGAGAGCCTCCTCTGTTCTAGGACTTTTGTCCCTTATCTGCTTATCTCGAATTTCGGTATCTCCGCAAATAACCTCGACCTAGCCGAGATCATCTCAGTAGCATGACCAGGCCACGTGACACCTCGGCTGACACTTCGGAGTCACCTTGGCCACGTGTTGTCATTTACAAAATATGTATCTATTTTGGAATATTTATTTAAACTTATTTCAAATAGTTTCTGATTCTAGTAATTTATTTTAACTCAAAAAAACTGATTCTAAGAAGATGCTCCCACCTCGCTTCTGATTATAATAACTTATTTATTATTATAGTCTTATTTTTTTTTTGAATTTTTTTTTTTAAAAAAGGAAGACTCAAATGGACTGTAAACTCTTTTTTTAAATGTATCTTATGGGAAATGCTGACTAGTAGTTAATAACAAAAAAATAAAAGTTAATTTAATTTACAACTAACAAAGGTCAATTCAATTTACAATTAACATGGGTAAAAATGACATTTACATATCAAAAAGCTATTTCACAACTTATTTATCAAACACTACTCAGCAACTTAAATATATAATCTAGCAGCTGCACCAAATAGATTAATAACTTTTGATTAAAGTAAACCAAACAAAATTAAGTTTTAAGTCCCATCAAATGGGTCGGCTACATAAATAATTTTTCTCCACTCAACCTTATCAAATGCCATTTGGTTAGTCAAACTAAGGAGATTCAATATCTATTTACTACACTAGCCCACGTCAATCTAGGTTTGCTTTTCCCCTAACACTTCTCTCTACCGTCACTGTATCGTATCTCTTCACTACTATCTCTGTTGGTCTCCATTGTATATAACCAAACCATTTCAATCTATTATCTCTTAGCTTATGTTCTATATGTTTTAGCAGCTACACCAAATACTTCCAATCTCACATTCTAGATATCAATCAGTAACTTTTTCTCTCACAATTATCTATTCAACTATAAAAAAAATTCACAAATTATTCCAATACAATTTTTTTTCATCTTATAAAATCTGTATGTATTAAGGAAAAATGAGGTTTCTAATGAGCAGACCCTTGTGAAGTTCAAAATGCTCATACTATTTTTGTAGTTTTATTATTTTTTAAATAATTAAAAAATCTTCTTTTGGCTAGTTTTTATTGAATCATTTAAAAAAATATTAATTAATCTATTTATATCCCTTGATTTATAACTTTCAAATAGAAAGTATACAAATTCATTTTAAAATTCAAATTTGAAATGGATAAAAGATTTTAAAAATATTTTAAAGATAAAATATTAGTTAATTGACTTTAATTCAAATTCCTTCAATAGATTTATATCTCATCCAAAGATATTTAACAAAAAGTTAAACTTATAAATCTCAAAACTCAACTTCCATGACAATACGAAATTGGACAAAAAGATTGGAGAAGAGAAGGAATCCTATAGAGAAATTAAACATGTGATTTGACGAATTGTGCAATATTTTTGGCATCATATATAAAAAGAAATACATATTTAAAATCTCATATTGTGTTTATTTTTTTTTCTCTCTCTCTTGATTTCTTTTCTTTGTTTCAATTTTAGTTTATTTGATGTATTTATTTATTTAATTTTTGCTTCATAATCTAAGTTTGTTATTGAAATTATAATAATATAGTAGATGCGATTATGCCTCCAAAATCTATTGTTCATTTAAATTTTTTTTTACAAGTATAACGTACAGAAAAAAAAAGGTAGCAACAAAAAAAAATTGCTAAAAGACTAACACAAAAAGTGATGTTTTACGATGTATTTGAAGTTCACACTATTTTTTTTTGAGAAAAATTTTATCAATCGAGGAGAAGAGTATTTGGAACGCACTCATGGGGTTGAAGGAAGTTTTTGTTCAATTCCATTTATTTTTTTTCTTTAATTATATTAATTTATGTGTTCCATTGTGTTGTAATATATGAGGAGGACACCCAATTTTAAATCCAAATATAACTAAATTTAATTATGTAACTCTATAATATTTTTGCTTAAATTTTATTTATTTGAGATCTTCATAGGTTTAAATTTGTTTCTTTGCATATATGTAATGAATACACTAATTAAGTAAGTTTTTAAATGACAAGTTTCTCTTTTACAGTAAAAAGTTTATAACAAAAATCAATTGTAGACAGGGTCTTTTGACCCATTTGAAGAACAAAAAGTCAATATACATATTTTTTACTTAATTATTATTTAATAGTTAATTTCAATTACAATTTTGAAGGTCATATAATTTTTAAACAAATTGAATTCAATATGTGAATCTTTTAATAAGCATATATGTAATGAATACATTAATTAAGTAAGTTTTTAAATGACAAGTTTCTCTTTTACAGTAAAAAGTCTATAACAAAAATCAATTGTAGACGGGGTCTTTTGGACCCATTTGAAGAACAAAAAGTCAATACACATATTTTTTACTTAATTATTATTTAATAGTTAATTTCAATTACAATTTTGAAGGTCATATAATTTTTAAACAAATTGAATTCAATATGTGAATCTTTTAATAAAATTATTATTCAACTATGTTATGTTGAAATTATAAACAAATTACAAATTTATAATCAAAATTAAAAAAATTAATTTAAATAAATATATTTTATATATTTAGACAAAAATGAAAGGTAAGAAATTTTTTCTATGATTATTGAATTTTATATTTGCAAACAGAATACGCGTCACTACCAGATCAACATTCAAGTCATCTGCATTCTATGTTTAAGGCCTTATTATCTAAAATGAATAAATATATTATCATATAACACAAAGTAACATTAAAACTAATTAAGTTTTTTTTTATAAAAAATAGTGATGTTATTTTTTATATTATTTAGTAGCTTCAGAATAAAAAACCAATTGCTGAAATTTATAATTTATTGACACAAAACAAAATTAAAATGAATGATTATATTATTATATGACACAAAATAAAAATAAAACTAACTAAGGTTTTAAAAACAAAAGTGATGCTATTTTTTTTAATTTTTTATTTAGTAGCTTCAAAACACAAAATTGTTGAAATTTATAGGCTATTGACAAAACAAAATTAAGAAATAAAAAGGTGATCCGTTGAATTTTTTTCAATTAAGTAGTTTTAGAATACAAAAATTATAAAAAATTATAAGTAGCAAACACAAAATAGAGTTAACATTTGTATAATAAAATATCACAAATGCTTGTTTCTTAACTACACGAAATTTAAATTTTAAAAAATTATAGATGACATTTAATTTTTATCTAATTTTTAACTTGAGCTTATTTGGAATGTGGGTTGACTTTTTGGCTATTTTAATCTGGGGCTAAAAAGTTTCATTTGGAATAGACTTTTTGACTTTTTTGAAAGAAAAAAATGAAATGATTATGAATTTGATGTGACATTTTTGTCATATTTTGCTAAAATGACTTATTTTGTCTTATATGACTATTTTAACCAAGATGCTCTTCCCAAACAAGCTCTAATGGGTTTATGAGATTTTTACACATCAGTTCATATTTTTGAGATTTTTTTAACAAATTTTAAAAATTTATAGATGACATTTTACTCTTATCCATTTTTTACTATTATTTCTTCTATTATTAAAGTTATATTAGATTTTTTATTTTCGGGTTTAGCTTATTTTATTTTTGAATTTTTAAATTTTAACTTGATTTCTTTTTTTCATCTTCATTTGATGTATACTAAATTTCTCTCTATTTTCTCTTTTTTATATTCTTATAGTTTATCTATTTAAACTTGATTTTTTATTTTTATTTTTATCTTATATGTACAAAATCCACATTTATTGTTCTTTTTCAGTTGAGTTTATTCTTTTTTGAGAATTTATCTAATTTTCTCTTTTTATATTTATATAATTTATCTTCAAATTTAAAATTATTATTTTTATTTTTTTCTAATATTTATATAATTTCACTCTTATTCTTCATTTTCATTGAGTTTATCCGATTGAATATACTAAAAATAAAAAATAAAAAAGTAAAAAGTCTTGCACATCTATATAAATATAGTTTAATTCACTCAAATTTATATCATAATATTTAATTAAATTTTAATATATTTAATATTATTTATCACTTTTGATTACTTGCACATGTATAAGGGAGATTTACCAATAAATCCCAAAATGTAAACTTATGAACCAATTGGTCCCATTTTTATTCTAGTAAACCGTTTAGTCCTAGAAAATTCTAAGAGACGTAATTACCCTCATTTAGACACCACTAATCTCTCTCAGCATTCTCTCTCTCTCACATGGAGACCCAACCACACACATATCTTCTCTCTCTAACAGACACAAGACACCATGAACACAGGTGACTGGAGTTCTTGAGCTTGTCAGCCAAAGAACCACCCATAGCATATTCTAAGAACAGATTGTACAATTTCTCGTCGTTTTCGAAGTTGAAATCTCCTCCGAAACACTCGATAATCTGTGGCAATCTTTGAGTTGTTGTAGAATCGATTTTTCATGATCGAGCAAAGCAGAGTGTGAAGACCCACAAGTTTTCACGGCCATTAATGGAGGAAATTGAAGGCTCTGACTAATTGGGTAAAATTGTCCACGCAGTTACACTAAACATGGAAAATAGGATCAGCAAAAAACAAACTTCCCCACTGATAGGACTTATCCGAACAAAAGAATAAAGTTGAGACTAATTGGTTTAATAGTTTGTGAAATGAGATTTATTGATAAATTTTTCCATGTATAATACAAGTTTTACGCTAATATCTAAAAAATTAAAAAACAAATTAAAATAACCGAGGTTAGCAAAGAGGCGGTAGTACAAAAGAAAACAAAAAAGCAATAATTGGCCAAAAAAATGGTCACATGGGATAAAGCCAGTTGCTTTCAAAAAACCCAGAAAAAACCAAAAAAAGGCACGCAAGGATGAACATCATCACCCAACCCAATCCTAATCGGTGAGCGCCACCCACCCCCTATCCTCCCACTTTCCTTCTTCTCTGTCTCACTCACTCCCTCCCTCCCTCCCACGCATCCATCCTCACTACTGACGTCACCCAACTCCACCCACGTGCTTCTAACTTCCCACTTATATAAACCCCCTTCTCCTTGCCCAAATTCTTAGATGAATCAATTTTGTTTTTGGAATTCACCCCAACCCAACCAGGCAGGTTTATCACATGGCACTTGTCCGCGACCGCCGCCACCTTAATCTCAAACTTCCCTTGCCTGATATCTCCGACCGCCGCCCACGCTTCCCCTTGCCACTCCCACCCCCACCTCCCACTTCCCACTCCACTTCCTCCTCCTCCTCCTCCTCCGCAATCACCACCGCCGACCTCGAAAAGCTCCAGGTCCTCGGCCACGGCAACGGCGGCACGGTCTACCAGGTCCGCCACAAGCACACCTCCGCCCTCTACGCCCTCAAAGTAGTCCACGGCGACAGCGACCCCACCATCCGCCGCCAGGTGTTCCGCGAGATGGAGATCCTCCGCCGCGCCGACTCCCCCTTCGTGGTTCAGTGCCACGGCATCTTCGAGAAGCCCAGCGGCGACATCGCTTTTCTCATGGAGTACATGGATTCCGGAACCCTAGACACCCTCCTCAAAACCAAAGGAACATTTTCCGAACCATCTTTGGCCTCCATAGCCACTCAGGTTCTGAGCGGACTCAACTACCTCCACTCCCACAAGATCATCCACAGAGACATCAAGCCCTCCAACCTCCTCGTGAACCACAAGATGGAAGTGAAGATCGCTGATTTCGGAGTGAGCAAGATTATGTGTCGGACCCTGGATCCCTGCAATTCGTATGTGGGGACTTGCGCTTACATGAGTCCGGAGAGGTTCGACCCGGACACATACGGAGGGAACTATAACGGGTACGCAGGGGATATATGGAGCTTGGGGTTGACACTGATGGAGCTGTATATGGGTCACTTTCCGTTATTGCCGCCGGGTCAGAGACCAGACTGGGCGACTTTAATGTGCGCAATATGCTTTGGAGAGCCACCGAGCTCGCCGGAGGGTGCGTCGGACGACTTTCGGAGTTTTTTGGAGTGTTGTCTACAGAAAGAGTCTGGCAAGAGGTGGTCCACGTCGCAGCTCTTGAACCATCCTTTTCTTTCCTCCAACAATCTCAAATCATCCAATACTTGAACCCGGATTAAAAAAGAAGTACAGTCAGATCCGCCGCTGTTTGTTTTTCGACGGAGTCTGAACTAGCTCTTTAAATTTTGTATATTCTTTTTCCTCTTTTTTTTCTGGAACGATGTAGAAGCTCAATCCTTTCAAACAGCGAATCGTCTGTGGAAATGGGATGATTAGATTCATTTTATTGTTCATTTGTTGATATAAGTTCTCTCTATGGTGCCTGTTTTGTTCTCTCTTTATTGTTGGGTAGATTACGATAAAATACAAATAATAAATTATACGAGGGAGACAAGAAATACACAAAACAAAGTATCATCACTAACCATGGAATTCATGCAATTCTATAGTTTGACATTGCTGAGATAAAAACGAAATGGATGTAGAAAAGTTTTCCATTAATCTCAAATTATTTATTAGTTATTGGCATTTGTACCCTTTAATAAGATCAATCAATAAATAATATATTTTTATAAAAAAAAATGTTATTTTTACAAATTAAAATATCTTAGTTAGTTCTTGTCTTGGTTAAAATTGTGGAACAAAACAATTAATTTAAAAATATAGATGCTTTTTTCAAATGTTTAGAATAATGAAAGTGAACATATTATATGTGACCGGGAAGTATTTATGTTTCATCCTTACTTGTATTTAGCATATTTATTTCCGAAAAAAATAAAACAAAGAAAATAATGATTTTTACTTAATAAAAAATATAAAAAATTAAACATTAATGTTCAAAAAAATGCCCAACATGTAAAAAATAAAATAAATAAAAAATAAATAATTTCTAGTCCGGCGGACTATTTTTCTAATACCAAGTCTTGGAGGCCCATCCGAATCCCCTCCCCAAGAAGATTCACAATCCAGAGCTCACTATCAATTCTCTGCCCATCTCTCAAAACAAACACATGTTAATGGGTCTCACCTCACTATACCAATCCCAATCTCCACTTTAACGCTCCAAACAAACGGGGCCTTATTGCTTTTATGCCCAACAAACGGAGTGAGTGCTCAATAATTTTCTCTTCATTTCTTTTCCATATAGTTTTTTTTTTTAAAATTTTAAAATTTCATAACCTTTATAATACAAATTTTTTTATTTAATAAAAATTTATATTTGGAACTGATTTACCAAGATTTATCAAACAATATTCATATTAAAAAAAATTATGCAGAAAATAATTTTTTTTACAATTTCAACATCTGTTTGTAAAATTTCATAGTGTCACAGTTTATGTACTAACTGCTTGCAGCCTTCGTTTGAAATATGAGTTGACTTTTTCACTTTTGATTATTTTAACCCGGGTTAAAAAGTCTCGTTTGGAATGGACATTTTGACTTTTTTAACTTTTGTGAGAAAAAAAAAAATAATGATGATTTAAATGTAATATTTTGTCTTTTAAAATTTTTAATTTATTTTATCTTTTTAAGAATATTTTAACTCAAAAAATGTATGCCATATCCTCAAATTGAGAATTGTGTCATCCAAAGCCTACAAACACGAGGTACAGATTTACTTACCGTTATGGAGGAGTGTCATATTATAGTCACTTTGCTAGAGTAGAGGAAACTTAGATAATTGGCCCTTGTGGCAATGATGTTGAAGTCGGCAAGGCAATTGTAGACATAGTCAAATTTGAAGGCGTAAGATTTTGGAAAAAAAGAGATTCACTGGAATTAATTCTTGACTATTTGACATTAACTTAGTTCATTGATGAATATTATGTTTCGTTTGAATAAACTTAAGATCTTAATTATTATAAAAATATAAGTAAAAATAGAGTATAAATCTTATACATAGACCTACCATTTAAAATTATTTTGTTTTGTCACATGGTAAATATCTATCTATTCCTTTTATGGTGATTCGTTTTAATTATTTAATTAATTTTTTGGGTGAACTTTCAAAAAAATATCTTTTCTGATTCTTACATTAAGAATTAAATTTTGCTTAAATACAAAAAAATAAAATATTTATAAACAATACCTGGGTAAGACGTGTACTTTTCAGTTTGGGTGGGCAGTCCTCCATCGGCTGCCTGTTAGCAGTTTTGTTTTCTTGTTTAATTTCCTTCCACTTGCGTATTCTTATTTAACTATAATTCATACCTTGTGCTTGTGTGCTTTTTAGTTAGTTGTGTAGTGTTGTGTGTGCTTCTTGGCAGCATCCACCACTTAACTCCAACATGCCTACTTGACAGCTGTACACTTAACATTGTGGACTCACTACCAGATACATTGTATCTATTTGTTTCTTTAAGATGGCTAATGAATTGCCATCGCCGTTGCCATTGTCATTGCTATAGCAATCGTCATCGCCAACAAAATATGGGTTTTCTTTATAAATTTATATATTAGTGACTGATGTATATGGCATGTGTAATTAAAATAAATTAAAAAAATTATTGGATATTGTGTTATTAACATAGAGATTTTTACATAGAAATGTGTAGTCTTAATTCATTTGAGACGTAAATTCTATTATATAATAATTGAATTTGAATTACATATTATTATTATTAATATAGTTTTATACAAAAATTTTGTTCATATGTCTTTAATGTTATTTAACTATTTAGATTTGCACGTGATTTATGTAAACAAAAAAAAAAAAATGTGAGAAATGGGGCCATCATACCAAATCCGATATTGATCTTGAAAATTTGTTGGAATTTAATTCAAGATTTGAATTTGAAAAGTTTAATAAAATTTAGAGGGGATCCACATATACATATATTATCAATGTTATCTTCTATGGATTATACTACTTTAATAATTTCTCTAATTTATTCATAACGATATTAATATTTATATTCATCAATATATACATATTAAGTCCTTTTGAGTTGTGATATATACCTTTTTTATTGATAAATTTTTTATTGTAATTAAAAAGAAAATGAGGATTGAAATTTGTCAAATATTGCATATAGAAAACAAAGATAACATTTAAAAATAAAAGATGGAATGAGGCTGTTTGAGAAATGAAATTTTAGCTAATTTATATTAAAATTCATAGAAAGATAAAATAAGTTAAAATAATTAATAAAATAAAATATCATATCAAATTCATAATCATTTTATTTTTTTTCTACAAATATCACATTTAACTACAAAAAATTCAATCATCTTTTTAAATATAAAATTTTTAACCAACTAAAATAATAATTTTTCAAACACCCATCAATATAAAAGAGAAACTAAGACAAAGGAATGAAAGCGACTAATATATGATAATTTATCAGTATTTATATAAGCACGCCACGACTTGTTATATATATAATAATGATATTTTACGGAACAACTTGAAAGTGGAGGTTGGCCATCCACTTCACTTTTTTAGGGAGAAAATGATGGGGGAAGATGAGTCATTCATCCATGCATTAAAAATTTTAAAATGTCTTTTTATTAAAGGTTATTGTTATTGAAGGCTAAATATTAGAATTAATTTTTAAATTCAATAATATGATAATTAATTAAGATATTAAAAATGATATTTTTTCTTATATTTTTATAATTATTAATTAATTATATTACTTATACATTATTAAATTTATGAAATAAATTTATTTATCATTTTCCTTTATTAAATTCACTTGATTTCATGGTGCATGAATGTTAAAAAAGCATATCCCTATATAGATCCCTAGCAAGCAAACAAACAAACAATTTGTGGGCTATCATCCATGGTATCATTTTCTACATGTTAACTGCTAGTGAGATCTAGGAAAGTTCCATATTTACTTCATGTTAACTTTCTTATTTAACTCAAGATACTGTTTGACATAAATTAAATACGTACATTTATTTAAATAAGTTTGTTGAATTAAGTCACATTATTTTTTTATTTTTTTATATATCTTTTCGTTAAATATAAAAAAAAAGTTGAATTATACTAAAAATCTTTATAATTTGAAACTCGCATCACTTTGGTCCATAACTTTTCAACTGCGACACATTTGATCATAAATTTTAAATTTTGTTCTAAATAAGGGCAATTGAAGATACCATTGCTCAATTTCAAAGGTAAAGTCGTCAATTTGATAAATTATAAACTAATTTGACAAAAATAAATGTCAAAAAAATATTTTTGAATTTTTAAAAATTATTTCTACCCATCAAAGATAAAATTATGTAAAATCGATAAATCTTTACACATTTATTTATTTATTTTATCAAATTAATTTTTATTATGTATTTGGATGATAATAAGGGTGACCATTTGTTTAATGGTTAAAACTTGGCCTAATAATCTTGAAGTTATGAGTTCAGGTCTTGTGACCATCACTTTGTGCATTATGCCAAATGTTAGGTGTGTACTTAATCTTTTCCCTCTCAAACACACATTAATGTATACCAATTAGGTGTTATTTTTTTGTTTGGATGATGATCATATAATGGGTTATGTTTGATTTAATGGATTGGTTTAATGGAACTAGGGTCGAGCTGAATCCAGGTATAGTAATGGGACGAGCTAGGGCCGAAGTGATTGGGCTTCGCAAAATGGAACTTAGTTCTGTTAGTTCGGTCGGAGGTGGGCCGCAGTTAGCTCGGTTTGAGTAGTCCCAGCCAAGGTATAGGTAGGCGGGACCGAGCTAAGCATTACCCATAGAACAGTTGAGCTGAGTATGTCGGAAGGCATAAGTTAGCTCGGTCGTTCTGGTATTCTACAGTGGTAAAATCATCTCCCTTGAGTAAGTGAGAAAGACGTAGAAGGAGGAGCATTACCTTTCTGATTCCGAGGAGGACTCTGCTAAGGAAAGTACGGTCCTGCTAGGATTGGGTAGATCATCTCACTTGGTTTGTAGTGAGTAGGGTGTGTGATTCCTAGAAGGTCTCTTATAAGGAAGAGTTGGAATTCTATTAGGAATGGACCTGGCAGGATTTATAAAAGCTCATAGTAAACCTACGTACAGGTATCACAATTTTGATTCTCGAATACACAAAGTTTTTGCCTATTGTCTATTTTGCTGACTTAGGCATCAGAGAGGTATTTGGCACACACCTGCCGGCTAGCTCACGTTTGTGTTTTCAGAAAGTAAAGCGACGACGTTTGAAGGAGTGCAAACTTGATCAACAAGATTATACGAGAAGATTATTTCGTGCTCGTACAATTGGTGCTGTCTGTGGAAAGGTAATAGTAGAGTAAGTGGCGCCGTCTGTGGGAATTGTACAAAGAACAAAACCTCTTGATCAAGTTTTCCTCTCTAGTTGAAAGTAATGGCGCACAATGAAGATTTGTCGCAATCTGCTATTGATAGGCAAACCCTGGAGGGGGGTGGGAGGTGTGAAGGTTTACCTTTTATCCCACCCATGGCGGATTCAGAACCCCAGCGACGGAACTCCCGGAGGGACACAAGGGAGAGACGGGGCACTAGTCCTTGTCGCTCTTAAAGTCCTGAAAGGCAGAGGCGGAGGCTTGATCCTCAAGTTCTGGAGGATCGCGTGAGGGAGAAAGACGAGTTAATTAGGAGGATGACGGCAGACATGGAGACAATGAAGTGCCAGATAAAAGAAAAATGGGTGGCGATAGGAGAGGAGCGCAAACGTAACATGCCTCCTTGCCACTCGGAAGATTGTGACAGACATACCACACCATCGCAAGCAGAAAGTAGGAGCCTTAGAACAGGTGATACTTAGTCAAGGACTTCCAGGACTCGTCACTCCAGGTCTGAGAGAACGAGGACTGAAAGGTCATATACAGAAGGAAACAGTTATCGCCTCTCGCACACGTACCAGACGACATCTAGGCATACGGAGTTGCCTACATCAGCGGACTTACGAACAGTGCTAGAAGATAGGGCCCGATGGAAGGAAGACACCAGGGCTCGCGACCCCCGCAAGGTTTCAGCGCTACAGCGATTGGCCCTTAGGATACATGGGAGTGTCGAGGTAGGGATGCCTATGCCGCGCCTTGCTTACGAACCAGCGGATAGAGCATTAGCAAGGTTACAGAGCTCACCGTTCGTTCCGGCAATAGAGAACGCACCACTACCTTCAGGCTTCCACCATCCCAAATTCACTACCTATGAGGGGAAGACAGACCCCTACATGTACTTGAGCCACTTTCGCCAGGTTATGGCAGTATATCGGCGAAATGAGGCTCTATTTTGTATCCTGTTTCTTTCCAGCCTGGGCGACCTCGGTCTAACCTGGTTCGAAAGGCTACCAGAAGGTAGCATTGCCTCACGGGCACAAATGGCAGATGCGTTCGTGACTAGATTCAGAACGAATACCAAGACACCAGTAGAGATTGATCAGCTATTCTCCATTAACATGGGTGAAAAGGAGACATTGAGGTCTTACAACAGTCGATATTGGGAGACTTTCAACCAGATTGGGGATTGCCCTACCAATCTCGCCATTGCCCAATATAAATGAGGTTTACCAGTCAGAAACAAACTAAGGGACTCAATAACAACGATGCCACCCCTCACGATGGAGGCCCTAATGGAGAGAGTGCATCAACCTATCCGAGTAGAGGAAGATGGCGCCTGTGCTAAAGCAAAATTTGGCACAACAACGATGCTAGATAAAAAGACTACAGCGAAAGTCAACACGGTGGAACAACCAAGCAGAAATGGGTGCGACAGGCGAGCCAACAGAGAGGACCCAGAAAAAAGAAACTTAAGAGTCCGCATTGCCATTACCACAATATTCAATAAACCTATCTACCGAATTCTCAGTGAGATACGCAATGAACATTTCGTCTGGTGGCCAGCCAAGTTAGGAGAAGTACAAAAAGGCTATGACGAGAGGTCTCGGTGCACCTTCCATGATGAAAAAGGCACCGCACTGAAAATTGCATGCACGCCATTGAGGCAACATCTGGAGGAGTTAGTGGCAACTGGGCACCTGGACCAGTACATAGAAGGAGAGACATAGCCAGCCCCCCAGGACCTCAACAAACCGAACGGGATGCCAGTTGACGGTCCACCTCAAGGCGTAATCAACGTTATACATGGGATCATCAAACCTGAGTGGGTGTGTGAATTTAGGGGGATGATCAAAAAGGCTGAACACTTAAGAGAGGTATTAAGTGCACAGCCTACCATCAAAAAGGGCAGAACAGAGGCTACGATTGTTATATCCTTCTCAGACAAGGATCTAGTAAGGCTATATTGCCCTCACAATGATGCACTAGTGGTGAATTTGCGCGTCAAAAATTTCGACATCAAGCGGATTCTGATTGACCAAGGAAGCTCATGCGAGATAATGTACTACGAGACCTTCAAACAATTGAAATTGGAGGACAAAGACTTGGCACCTGCGACATATCCCCTTGTCGGATTCAACTCAATGCCAGAATGGCCAATAGGCAAGACAATCCTCTCTGTCAAGGCAGGAACCATGACAAAACAGGTGGATTTCTAGGTATTGAAAGTCCCTTCCACTTATAACATAATCTTAGGGAGAACATGGTTGCACGCCATGCGATCGGTAGCGTCAACCTACTATCAAGCATTGCGGTTCCCCAACGAAGCCAGAATAATTAAAGAGGTCTTGGGAGACCAAATTATGTCGAAACAGTGCTTCGTCACAGTAAATGGTAGCAGGGCTGCCAAAGGGTATGTACAGATGGTGGAAGAGCTAGAGAATAGTGAATTGTTTGCGGATGTTGGCAAGGCAGCTGAACAGAAGGCAGTGGAAGACTTGGTAGAGGTAAGGATAAATGAAAAAAACACAGAAAAGTTCTTTTTGCTCGACTCGTCTTTGTCTAGCACTGAGAGAATAGAGGTCATGGGATTTTTAACCACTAACATCGACGTGTTTGCCTGGACACCATACGACATGCCTGACATTGACCCAAACTTCATTTGTCACCAACTTAACGTCCACCCAACTGCCAGACCAATTATACAGCGAACTCGCAGATCGGTACTCCACCACGTGGAAATAGTGGTAGAAAAAGTGGAAAACTTGCTGGAGGCAGGAGCTATCAGAGAAGTACACTATCCCAGGTGGATCTCCAATACTGTAGTAGTGCCAATGAAGAATGGAAAATGGCGTGTCTGCGTGGATTACAAAACAGTCAACAAGACATGCCCAAAGGACAATTTTCCCCTACTACGAATAGACCAACTGGTAGACCTGACAGCAGGACACAATCGACTTAGCTTCCTTGATGCATACAGAGGTGACCATCAGATCGCCATGTTTGAACCAGACCAGGAGGTCACATCCTTTACAATGCCAAAAGGATTGTATTGTTACAAGGTCATGCCCTTTGGCCTAGAGAACGCATGGGCTACATTCCAACGGATGGTTACCAAAATGTTTGAACCATTGTTAGGCAGAACAATGGAAGCTTACATAGATGACATGGTAGTCAAAAGCAAGGATGAGAAGGACCATGTTAGGGACCTAGATGAAATGTTCCAAATTCTAAAGAAG
Source organism: Camellia sinensis (assembly GCF_004153795.1). Taxonomy (NCBI): domain Eukaryota; kingdom Viridiplantae; phylum Streptophyta; class Magnoliopsida; order Ericales; family Theaceae; genus Camellia; species Camellia sinensis. The sequence continues at coordinate 761,056 of NW_021025041.1, read as the reverse complement.
AACAAGTTGCGCCTAAATGCATCCAAGTATGTATTCGGCGTAGGATCAGGCAAATTCCTAGGCTTTCTGGTAACCAACCGAGGTATAGAAGTAGACCCCTCTCAGATCAAAGCAATCCAGGATCTTGAGAGGCCCAACGCAGTCAAAGAGGTGCAACATCTCACTGGCCTAGCAGCCGCGCTCAGCCGGTTCATAAGTCGGTCGTCAGACAGATGTTGACTATTCTTCCAAGCATTAAAGGCCAAGTTTAAGTGGGATAAAGAATGCGACTGTGCCCTAGAAAGCTTGAAAGAGTACATGTCTTCTCTACCATTATTAGTAACCCAAGTGCCTAGAGAAGAGCTCTTTTTGTACTTAGCGGTTTCACAGCATGCAGTCAGCGTAGTGTTGGTCAGAGCGGAAGGAATCCAACATTTGCCTATCTTTATGTTAGCAAAACCTTGCTAGCCGTCGAAACAAGGTACCTGTCGTTAGAAAAGCTAGCATTAACTTTGATGATGGCCTCAAGAAAGCTATCGCATTATATCCATGCTCACACCGTGATCATCCTAACAACTTTTCCATTAAAGGCCTTGTTTGAAAGGGCGGATTTTTCTGGGCGAACCTTGAAATGGACGGTGGAGTTGGGGCAGTTTGATATCAAGTTCCAACCCAGAACAGCAATAAAAGCCCAAGCTTTAGCCGACCTTGTAGTTGAATTCACACCAGGAAGTTATCACATCTACCCAGTTGATTTAACCGACACAACCGAAGTAAGGGGAGAAAATGCCGCTGGAACTGCGTAGCCCCTAATACAGGATGCCCAACCACATTGCAAGCCACACAAGATTGAGGACAGGCGGGAAGAAGCAAACCGCGCTGGTCCCAGTGAAGAATTATCAAAAAGTAAAGACTTGGGGTAGTCAGACAATAAAGATCAAACCCCAACAGCAGGCATGGACTTGGAAGAAAACATTGGCAACACTTTTGATCCCAAGACATCATACAACCCTCTACTTGCTGGAAACTATTCGTCGGAGAGATGTAGAAGCTTTTCGTGGATAGAGCATCCAATAGGCATTGTGCAGGACTTGGCATAGTCCTCATCTCACCAGATGGCCTAATAGTGGAACAAGCAGTTAACTTTGGCTTCCCAGCTTCAAATAATGAGGCCGAGTATGAAGCGCTTTTAGCAGGCCTAAAATCAGCACTTTTTATGAAGGCCACCGAGCTAATGGTGTATAGTGACTCACAGTTAGTAGTAAACCAGATTTCAGGCGACTACGAGGCAAAAGATGAAAGGATGGTTAAGTACTAAGAGTTAGTCAAAAAGAAGATCATGAAGTTCGAAGTAGTATGGATAGAGCAAATCGGCCGAGAAGAAAACAGTAAAGCAGAAGAACTAACAGGCTTTGCTTCAATGGCAGATACATCTATCCCTCATCCATTACTGATCGGCTTCCTACCTAGCCCAAGCATTGAAGAACCTGAAGTAGCTGAGGTATGTTGTGCCGAACTAGGCCTTTTATGGATGGATCCCATTATAGTATTCTTAAAAGACGGCATCCTACTTGAAGAGAAGAAAGTGGCCAACAAAATAAGAGCAAAGTCACAACAATTTTGGCTCTCTCCATCGTTGCCGTTATACAAAAAATCCTTCACAGGACCTTACTTGAAATGTGTCCACCCTAGCAATGTCGAGGCATTTTTATTCGAGATACATGAAGGCGTATGCGGAAGCCACCAGGGGAAGATCGTTGGCTTACAGAGCAATCTCACAAGGATATTAGTGGCCATACATGCAGGCAGATTTTGAGAAGTATGTCAAAAGGTGCGAGAAATGTCAGAAGTTCGCACACCAGATACACCAACCAGCCAGAGAGCTTCTACCATTAACTAGCCCATGGCCCTTCGCAATGTGGGGCCTGGACATAGTGGAACCACTTCCAACAGCACTCGACAACAGAAAGTTCTTTCTTACAACAACAGATTACTTCACAAAGTGGGTGGAGGCAGAAACACTTGCACCAATAAATGAGAAAGATGTTAAGAAGTTTGTCTAGAAGAATATCATAACTTGATTCGGCATACCCAAGGCTCTAATATTCGAAAATGGCACTCAGCTCAATGGTAAAATTTTCAGGGGCTTTTGCGAGGAATATAAGATAGAATTCTACAACTCCACACCAGCATACCCTCAAGTAATTGGCCAGGCAGAGGCATCAAACAAAGTCGTCTTAAATGGTTTGAAGAAAAGTCTGGAGAGAGTAAAAGACAAATGGGCTGAGGAGCTTCCACATGTTTTATGGGCTTACCGTACCACACCTCGATGATTAACTGGAGAAATGCCTTTTTTCTTAACTTACGGCATGGAGGCAGTAATCCCACTAGAAGTAGGCCTCCCCACTATTAGAAGTGAAAATTTTGACCCAAACTTGAATGAAGAAGCCATAACCTTGGAACTCAACCTCGCGGAAGAAATGAGGGAAATAACACTTGTTCACATTGCCTCATACCAGCAAGAGTTATCCAGAAAATATAACAAAATGGTGCATCTGAGGCAATTCAAGATTGGGGATTGAGTACTACGCAAAGTAATGGGAAACACTTTGATACCCGGAGATGGAAAACTATGACTTAACTGGGAAGGTCCATACAAAGTGGTCAGTTTAGCTGGAAAAGGGGCATATCACTTGGAAGATGGACACAACAAGGCTATTCCCAGGCCATGGAACACTGTCAATTTCAAGTTATTTTATTTTTAGCTCTCTCTTAGAATATTTGTAATTTTTTCCCTTTTTGAATAAAACAAATAGTTTACCTTTTCAGCATGAGTCTTTCTATTGTAAAAGTTGTTCTCAGTCATTGCCAGCAAGGGGGCAATCAGAAAGTTTGGCAGGAATAACTCTTCAGCTGAAGAGGTTGGCAGGAATAACCAACATTTAGCTCTCTTCAGCCGAGATCATGATCTAGGCTGAAGCGGTTGGCAAGAATAACCAACATTTATCACTCTTCAGCCGAGATCAAGATCTAAGCTGAAGAGGTTGGCAGGAATAACCAACATTTATCTCTCTTCAGCCGAGATCAGGATCTGGGCTGATGAAGTTGGTAGGAATAACCAATATTTATCTCTCTTCAGCCGAGATCAAGATCTAGGCTGAAGAGGTTGGCAGTAATAACCAACATTTATCTCTCTTTAGCCGAGATCAGGATCTAGGCTGAAGAGGTTGGCAGGAATAACTAACATTTAGCTCTCATCAGCCGAGATAAGAATCTGGGCTGAAGAGGTTGACAGGAATAACCAATATTTGCGTCTCTTCAGCCGAGATAAAGATCTAAGCTGGAGAAGGTTGGCTGGTATGACGAACAAACAGACCACAGTACATGTGGACCGAAATATATATCTCGGCCATAAAAAATTAAAAACTTAGCAATCGAGCAAAAAGTTAAAGACATGCCAATTAAAGGTGAGACAAATACAAATAGGTTGTGAACCGAACAAATAATCGGAGAAAAAACACATTTCATTCCCCACTTTAAGTGATCATTACATTGGAAGGGCGGAAGCCCGGTTACAAATTCTTTCAAAAAGTTAGCATTAAAAGAAGAAATACATGATCAAACAAAAAGGTCATCCAAGTCTGCATCCAGGACAACCCGAGCTTCGCCACTTGGCAGCCCGGTTCCAATAAGTACGTCGGTTGATGGAGCATCGTCAACTATGCTTGGTACCGGTGGCTTAACCCAATCTGTTTGACTGTCTTGGAGACTGCGACCATTACCAACAGTTAGGGCATTGTTTGGATTGGGTGATCCTTCTTCCTCCTCCCCTCCCTCCTGGAGAAGCTTTTCTTGGATGGTGTTGGCATAATCCGTCATATAACTTGGGATAAAGTGAGGGGGAGAGTTCTGAAAGACCTCAGTTTCTTGGCTCAGATCGAGCTTCGTGACAGCCACCTTCCAGCCACATTTAAAAAAGATATCTTTTGCAGCTTCGCACTGCAAGACATACGTGGCCTCCCCCTCTTTGTAGCCATGGTGTAGACGTCCCCGAACGTCCCGAGAGAAAATCCCGTTTTGTTCATTAGGCTCACTACAGTTCGGACTCGATGTCACGGTTCTGAATCTAATCTCACAAAGTGTAATGCAAGATCGATAAATCACCAAAGAGTCTAAATCCGGCAAATCGTTTTGAAAAACTGATTTTTAGAAAGAAGTGCCAAACATGGGCTGCTTTGCCAGATACAGAGTCGCCATCTATATATTTTATTTTAGGGGAATTTAAGAAACCCTGACTCGTGCCTAAGGCTACGTGTCCGTCATCACCAAAGTTGCCTTGGCTCGGGAACTTGGGTACGATTGGAGAAGGTCACTTCGTGAGCACCCCCGCTCGCCCGATCAAAGATCGGCCTCTACTAATCATGATATCGAGTTTTGAAAACATTATGTGCTCTTATTCCGGTTATTAGCCTAGAATTACTATGTGATGCACACGACATACAAGTATAGACTGGATCGTTTGAGTTAGAACAAAACATTTCATGTTTGTTTATTTGAAAGATGGTTTGATGGTGCTACTCGCAAAGAGGGTAAGACGTGGATTTGCCACTCTCAAGTGGGCTTAAGAAAACATGATTTTGCCACTCTCAAGTGGGCTTAAAACTCTCAATTGGTGAATTGTTCCAATTCAAATAACCCAACCTTCACCCACAGGCATTCAGGCAGTTATATCATATAAGAAAATAGTCTCATGGTAAGCATGCTATCATGGCCGTCACTCACATTAACCTCCTTGAGCTAAACCAAAATACTTTACCGAGTACTCTGAGCCAAAGAAAGAAGCTAATTAGAAAACATGCATGAATCCTAACTATGTTGAGATGCCTAATGCAACACATGCAACTAAGATAGGCTTGGCTATTCTAAAATGACATATGAAATGCAACAACTGATACACGTATTCAACTCGGAATTGAAATACAATGCAGTTAGTATGATGCGCCGAGCCCGGTGCATGCAAGACAGATAAATGGATGCAAACATGCGAGCATAAGTATGCTAATTGAAACGTGCCCTAAACTAACCATTATAAGTTGGTAAATAAAAGGGAGAAAGACGTGGGGTTGGAAGGCATGCATCACACACACACACGCACACTTATTACAACATTGCCCTCTTCGGAGGGTCCGAATGAATAGTACAGAATAAACTAGCTAATCTAAGCTAATTAAACTAATTATTACACAACATTAATTAATTAACGAATTAACTAAGTAAGTAAGGAAACTAGCATGCAAACTAAACAAAATGGACTGTCTCAGCTCTGTTCCGAATGATAGGGATGCATGCATGCTCAAGTCGCCTTGTCGGGAAATCCATCGCGATGTCCCGATTTGCCTCTGTTTGCAACTGGTCCAGAACACTGTACAAAGCTCCAGAAGGCTGCTGACCCATTTTTCCTGCTGGTTTTCGGTTTGCTACAACAGAGAACGAGAAAGGGGCATGGCAAAGTATTTTCAACATATGTGTGCATGACCACTCTCCCCATCATTGCACAAGCTCCAAGGAGTGTAATCCTCGATCCTCGTGCCACCAATCACGCATCTCGATGTATGATGGCCAAGGAGTCAAATTGCACAACTCGATGTAAAATGAATGCACATATAAACACAACAAGGCCTAAACTCCATCATGGGTAATCCGGAGTGTCGATGACCAAGAATCGAGGCACGTTTCGTCACTTGGAGTACGAAACGCCGCTCGTTTCCCGTGTTTGGACTAAACCCTATTCCAAACACAATGCAATATACATGGCATACACAATATGACTAGCATGCAACCCTAAACGCAATGCAACCTAAAACGCAATGCAACCTAATCATGCTAGCATGCGAGGGATGATATGCAAACATGCAACTAGCATACACAATGCTATGAACTAAGAATGGCATACTCAATGCACATGAACTATATGGCATACGCAATGCACATATGAAGATGGACATGCACGAAGACATGAACAAGACATACACAATACGACGATCAAGCATGCGACAACATGGATATGACATACATAATGCAAGATGGACTTAAACTAAAATGAATGGGCCTTAGCCTCACTCAAATCAGTGGCCATACATGATGAAAATGAAGCAACAACACACATGCAAACATGCACAAATGCAAGGGACCAAACCTAAGGCACAAAATGCAACTCCACCAAAGCATGGTAAGCATGAAATATGGCATACAATCACATATTTTCCAGCTCTGAAATGACATGCAAGATGGTCCCGAATCATGCAAACACCTCACACAATGCATGCTAGATGGCCCAAATACCGAAACTAGTGAAGTGGATTACACTATAGGCAAACAAAGCAATACTCAAATGGCCAAACCAGTCCCAAATAGTCCCTATGCAGGCCAAAATAGTAGCAAATATGGACTAAAATGATGGCTCACAAAACATGGAAATGAAACTCATGCAATGGTCCAAAAATGAGGTATTCATGCATAACTCTCAAACACATTTAAAGAGTGGAAAACATGGGAATATGGCATACATATAAGCTCTGAAATATGATTCACAATGATGCCAAAACACAGAAACACCTCAAAATACGCATGTAATATAGGCTTCAAAACTCAAAGCTAGGCAAGGGTATTGAACTACAGCCATGCATAGAAAAGATCATTCGTCCATGAGGCCCAAAAACAGAGCTAAGGCAGCCCAAAACATGCACAAAATCAGTTTAAGGCATGCCCAAAACGTGCTAGAATCAAAGGCCAAAATAGCATGCAATGTAAGCTAGTAAAGAGGATTTGCACTACAAGCATGTGAGGCAATCAAGAGGCCACTAAACCAGCAAAAGTCAAAGGTATGACATGCCAAATAAAGCCCAAAAATCCACTGAAACATGGTTAATGCATGCAAGAATGACATGCTCCTTTGATATGCTATGAAGAGGGTTATTCTACACATGCAAGATGAACATCCAATATGGAAAAAAAAGCTCTGGATAGAGCCTATACAGGTCCTAAAACTCATAAAAAATGGCCTGAAACATGGCTTGGAAGCATGCAAATAAGGGCTCCTTTGTAAGGCCAAAAATGCTAGAAAACAAAACAAAGAGAGAGGGTCACCCCTCTCTGATTTTGGCACTCAAAACAGCATGCTAGCCACTGAAAATCCATTGGATTTCAGTGGCTAAAAGGCCAAAAAAAGGCCAAACAAAGGCCAAACAAATGCTCTAAGGCATGGCTCAGAATAAGGTAAAATGAAGCACGCAAGGGGGTAGATGACCCCCAACAAAAAAATGACCTTAAACAAACATGTTAAGGGCCTCAAAATAATTTTTTTTTCAGTTTACACCAAAGCTCAAATATGCTTTCAAATAAGGCTAAGAGATGGATCAAAATAATGCTAAAAAGAGGGAAATGGTGTGTTACCCTTGAAGCTCAGCAAGACAGCAACTTTGAGACCAAAAACCCAGACCTTCAACCTTTGAAAATGATCTCCAAGGACCTCAAAGCAATGGTGGAGGTGTTAGGCTATGAGGTGGTGTGCAAAGGTGCAAGAACAATGCACTTTTTAAGCCTAAATGTAGAGATACAAAGGGAGAGATATATATTTTCCTTCCAAGAAGTTCTGAACCATTTGAAAGGAAGAGGAGGGCCTCTCTTATAGAGATACAAGGCCAAATCTTCTCAAAGAAGCTACAAACCAAGGCCAAAGATCCTCCATACACGTGTATGGAGGATGCAGTTTGTGCCTTCCAGCTGGCACAGCTGGAATCAACTCACTGAGACAGAACTGATGGGAGCTGGCCGACCAGTTCAAGTGGTCGGCTGACCACTTGCCCTGGTCGGCTGACCAGGGTCAAAAGGTTCAAGTGGTCAACAGCCTCCCAGGGTGGTCTCCATATGAAATGCAAGCAAGTGGTATGATGGGAGACTAGTAAATGTGGCTCAAAAACCAAAGAGACCAGCTTCCTGACAAGAAAATCGGCTTGCGGGAGAAAAGTGGTCTCCAAGGAGAAAAGGTGGTCCCCCACCCTTGTACCACCTCCCAAACAATGAAAACAAGGTCCATGCCAAAAATGGACCAAGACGGATGCAAAACGAGGGTTTGGGGGTCAAAACGCGCAGCCGGGTGCCTCGAAAACAAGCTGTTAAGCATCAAAAGTGGTGTGCAACCACCAAGGTGGTCTCCCGGGCCACAGTGTCCCTCTAGAGAGAGGAAGCAAGGTTTGTGCGAAAAACTGTACCAAACGGAGAAAGTTAAGCGGCCCTGAACCGAGGCGCACGGCTACGGCTTCGAAAACTGAAAATTGGTCTCCAAATGGGAAAAGTGGCCTACGACCACGAAAAGTAGCCTACGGCCACTGAGAGATGGTCTACGAGACCTCTCCCTCCCTTCGGGAAGAGAGAACAAGACCTTATTCGCAAACCGAGGCAAAACACAATAGGGTCCCGAGGTCCGGGGGTAAGGTTCTCAGCCGAAACTCCGAAACCTCAAAACGAGTACAACATGCACCATCACCGAGCGCTCAATCGATGACGTCTGAATCTTAAGGTCGGTCAAAAATGGGGTGTCTACAGTTGCCCCTCTTTGATAGAACTCGAATGTCATACGTGACGGGAGTGAATGTCAAAGCCCAGAGACGACCAATTTTTGACAAGGCCGAAGACTTAGACAAGCAGGCGAGATAAACAAGAGATGGGCCCGCAAGCATGCCCGCAGGTAGGGGCAAAATGCAAAACGATATGCACAAAGCTGAAAATAACTCATGATTATGCAAAGCGAGCTGTAATGGAGCAAATATTCACAATAAATGCAACAGTTTTAAGCAAGAATGCCACGCAAATCAAACTACATTTCATGCAGTAAGAATCATGCAAAGAAAGTTGTAATGAAGCAGAAATGCACAATAAATGCGACAGTTTTAAGCAAGAAGGCAAATCAAACTACATTTCATGCAGTTATGATGTAGGAGAATTATACAACTTTCGTTTCGTCTCACACGGAGAATACAATACTGTCTGGTTCGTCTGGTCGCACTAACTTCAAATGAACCATACATACAATATCGTGCCTGAAAGAGGAAGAAACTCAACAGGTACAATATCGTTAGAGACAATGCGTAGCAATGCAAGCGAAAAGTGCGTAACAACGTAATTCGAGGAATGCGTGACAATGCAACCTAAGTGTGACGCATAACAATGCGGTATGGATGCAAGACAATGCAACCTAAGTGTGACGCATAACAATGCGGAATACAATACAATGCACTAACAAGTGCCGATAAGATGCGCAAGATAGCGCGATGTAATGCACTAACAAGTGCAGGTAAGGGTACGCAAAATAGCGCGAGCAATGCAAAATGATACGCAATATTATGAAAACAATACAAATGATATGCGTTTGAGGTGATCAAACCACGAGTAGTACAAAACCACGCAAATATCATGAAAGGATGGAGATGCAAGATTGAACTTCGTGCCTACCATAGAAAATGTGCCGACACCCTCAAACCACAATCTCCTTAGTGGAATAGGCGCGTACACATGCAGAATTATGTGTGTCGTAGACAGAACACAAAATACAAGTAAGTGGGTGACATGATATAAGTGAGGAATGATCTGTTGAGAAAAGATCGTGATCCTAAATGCTGGATGCAACAGACTAAAATACAATGCAATGGATGCAATGGATGAATTGAATAAGGCGCGCGGCTAAACCATACCTTGCCTAGAAAAGGCATGGACACAAACAAACCACGTCTAACACAGAAATGGTGCCGTCGCCCTTAAACCACAATTCCCTTAGTGGAATAGGTACGTACGCATAAACACATAACCATGCTTTAACGCGAAAAGTATGGACACATGTTAGACTAAGCTTAACATGGAAAGGATGCAGGCGATACAATGGATATACAGCGAATGCATGCGATAAATGCTACGTAAAATGCAATGGACGTAATAGATATACAAAATGCAATATAGCTGGGAAGTGAAAGTACCTTGCAGGGGCAATTGGTGATGACTCACCTCATGCTGCTGGGGATCTTTTGCTTCTTCTTGATTGAACCACGGCTACTACTTTTCTCCCTGGCCATGGTCGCAGCTTTTCCTATTCTCCAACAGGGTGACAGACTAGGTTGGTTTAGTATCCAGAATTAAGGTGCATACACATGCTATCTCAATCTATGTGGCTGCCATACAGATTTCAAGCCGAGGATATACCCCTGGGTATTTAAACTAGACTTTAGTCTCGGAAATCCTGAACCTTTGCATTCTAGGCATGAGCCATTCAAACTCTAGTTTCCACTGTCTCAGTTGGTCTCCTAAGAACTCATCGTAAACACAGGCAAGTGGCTATACCAGACCACTGAAAGTCGTTCGAGCACAACAAACACCAAAGGAATTGCACCTTTAGAGGATTTAGGGTCTCCTAGACCAGAATAAAACAGATATGATGCAATGCATGTAACAGATAGAGCAATAGATGCAAATGGGGTAACGCACTCCAACCACGCTGGAATCGTGAGAGGAGGAAGAACAAAGAAAACCAATCAGAGCGTATTCCATGCAACCAGAGATAAATTCCAAACGTGCTGAAATTGTGTGAGGAAAAGGACACTCTAACCATGCTGAAATTGTGAGAAGAGGCCTGAAAACAAACGCCTAGGTGCATACCCAACGCAACCTGAGATGAATTCCAAACACGTTGAAATCGTGAGAAGAGGCTCGAAAACAACCGCCTAGGTGCGTACACAACGCAACCTGATATGAATTCCAAAAACGTTGAAATCATGTAAGGAAATGGATACTCAAACCATGCTGAAATCCTAAAGGGAGGTCCGAAAACAAACCGCCCAGGTGCGTACACGACGTAACTTGGGATAAAACCCGCCCAGGCCCGCGCATCACGCGTCCTGAGATAAATTCCAAACACGCTGAAATCGGGTAAGGAACGAGACACTAAACTACACTGAAATCATGAGAGGAAGTCCAACAACCCGCCCAGCGCATCTACAACGCAACCTGAGATAAATTCCAAACACGCTGAAATCGTATGAGGAATGGGACACTCAAACCATGCTGAAATCGTGAGAAGAGGTCTAACACAACCCGCCCAGCATGTCTACAACGCAACCTGAGATAAAACCCGCCCAGGCCCGCGCATCAGGTGTCCTGAGATAAATTCCAAACACGCTGAAATCGTGTAAGGAAAGAAACACTCTAACCACACTGAAATTGTGAGAATAGGTCCGAAATAAACTATCAGGTGCGTGCTCGGCGCAACCTGAGAAAGTCCCGGAGGACAACGATCCTAAACGCAGCTCGACGTAAATGGATAACTGATACAAGATAACACAAGATGCAAATAAACGCAATAAGTGCGATGATACAGTACATGTTACAAGCAATGTAGAGCATGATATTTAGGGAATGCAATAAATAGACAAAGCGACACTTTAGAAAGCACCTTATGGAATGAGTGGCGGTAAACCGCTCTATTCTGATGGGGAATGGTCCTCAAGGAGAGCACTTCTGATTGCCATCTTGGCTCTGAAACAATCAACACTGTATTCTATTCACTTTGAACTGACAGCTCGTATGACACATTGCTCATTCCTAACACACAGCTCATAACGCGGTACTCGGTTTATTTTGAACATACAGCTCAGAACACAGTACTCTGTTTATTTTGTACACACAGCCCGTAACAGCACACTGCTCATTCTGAACACACAGCTCATTCTGGACGGACGGGATGCAATGACGGAACTTGCAGAAGTTGAAACACACTCAGATGCTCTGAATTTTCCCTCTTTTCTTTTGCTTTGTAGTCTGGAATCTATATCGCCTCAGATAGGTCCTGGTTTTTACTGTTCTCATATGACCTGAGTTGAACCCTACGGTTTTATGAAAGAACAAATTTTGTTTTGCACAAATGTGGAGAATGGCACGGCACTCTGAGCACAAAACGATTTTTTGAAAGTGAGATGAGAAAAGGGTTCTCAACCGGGTATTGAGCCTACAACTGACCACAGCCAAAACGACTCAACAACGGAAAACAAAAGGTAGAACAACCTAAACACAACTCAACAAAGGAAAAACAACGTAAAACAACCTAAACACAACTCGACAAAGGAAAAACAAGGTAAAACAACGTAAACACATCTATTGACACTCAAACGACTCAAAACAAGAATCGAAACAAACAAAAACACACAAACACAACACTCAGTTGTGTTATAAAGGCAAGAGACCTCTCGGTGCACAAGGAGCTAGTTTCTCCGGGTATTGTTTTCCCACTCTTTCTTACTTGTGATTCTCATATCACTCGGCCCTCAAGCTCTGTTTTTCTGAAAAAGCCCTTTTCCTCACTTTTTCTCTCAATGCACATCTCTCAATTCTTCAATCTCTCATTTTTTATCCCTCCCCTGGGTGGTTGGTGGATAAACAGAAAGTTGCAGGCTCTTGTCCCTAGCATTCCGCTAGATTCTTCTTCTTCTACTCACAACAGTGAACTTTCCTACAGAGGGGGTGCGCTACAACTTGGTGTGCAGTAAATCTGCAAGTGACATCGGTTGATGATACTCTGCTAGGGAGTTTGGATGTGATCAGATCTGTCCAGATTAGGGAATGGAATATCTTGATCCATTCCAATTCGTGCTTCGCACTTAGCTTGATACCTCGTTGGTTGGAGGATGAGAGAGCTTTCAGCCCTTTGTTGTTAGCTTCAGTTGTGTCCTTTCTGGCGAATATGGTGCCCTTTCCGACAAGTAGAGTGCCCTTTCTGGAAAATGCATTGACAAAGAGGAAAAGACAGGAAGCCTGACTCAACTGTGCCCCTAGTTCATCATTTTGACCATTTTTTGTTTTGGCTTTCTAAAACAATTTTGATCAATATGAGAGTTAGATTAACATGCTTGTTCGATTTTCTGATTTAAAATCATGCAAGTTAGGTTATGAGTACTGAAAATTTTCCTTTTTTTGGGTCCAAGAAATGGTCCAGTTTTGGAAAGATGGAATAATTTTTGAGACAATTAGTCAACTTCATTAAAAATTCTCAAAAACTATTTTTGCAAATGGCCACTGCTCGACCAACATAGAATTTACTCTTGAGATGCACAACCTCGGATTCAAAATAATGGGAAATTGTCCCTTGTCTCAACGGCATTGCACAGCAACGGGAAGTTGCCCCTCGTCTGAATGACACCACAGCGCACTGTATGGCAATGGAAAGTTGCCCCTTGTTTGAATAGCACCGCAGCACACTGTAACCAGTTCTCATAGTGAAGGTCGCAACTGAACTCTTGGATACAGAAATGACAAAGATGACCCGTTCAATCTCATGGACAGGACAATTGAATTTGAAGTGTTTATGGCTGGACTTCAGAATGAAGTTGCCTACGTACCCCAAACATGGGAATCAAGCCTGACGTAGTTCCGGGGTTAAGGTACACTCGGGTATTAACCTCTCCTTTTGCGCTATAACTTTTGCAAAGGCCGCCCTTTCTGGGTTTTCAACCTTGCGAGCTTTGTTTTTCTTTTCTTCTTTTTTCTTTTTCATCTTTTCTTTTCATTTTCTTCATTTTTCTTATTTTCTTTTTTTCATTCTTTGCATTTTTATTTTTTTTGTTCTTTTTCTTACTCTAACTTTTGCCTGGGTCGCCCTTCCGGATTTTTGACCCAGTGAGCCTCTCAAGGGTAAAAGTGTAGCTTTGTCCATGTCAAATGGTTTTGAGATCCTGAAGTCATCTGAATCCAGGAGAATGGCTGCTGTTCGCTGACGATGTAGGAGTCCATCTAATGGGGGGCTGAATTTGCCCCTAGTGTTGTGGATAGGAACTCGGTTATCCTTTAGCAATACTTTTTTCTTTCTTCCTTTCTGGGATTTGACATTCTTGCCGATCTTCATTAGCTTGAGTAATGACCTCATTTTTGACTCTTCGAGCACATCTGACATTTTTTGCCCCTAGTTCGAGGGGTGCTTCTTATTTGGTTTTGCAAGCTTTCTTTTGATTATTTCTGACCTCCTTGGCCCTAGTTCATGGGCTGCTTCAAATCTGGCCACACAGGATTCACATTGTGTTTGACCGTTGAACATTCTGAGTTCGATTTCAAGGTTTGAAAGCAAAAGGAGGTCGAGTCTCGAGGCTGAGAGCGATCCTAAGATGCACAATCTCAAGGGCGATTCCACACAGGTCTTCGCAGGACCACGCAAAATATTTTTTGAAAACTTTTAAGAAAGCGACAAATTGCTCGCGTTGAAGACAGTGTAGAACCAATTTAGATCAGGCCAGGATCCTTCTCAGTGCTCACATTAACAAACATGATCTCAATCATTAAGGGCTTAGCACGCCTCTCTTTCTTTCAATTGATCAAATTTTGTAAATCCTGAGGAATTCCTTCCTCTTCATTTTCATCACAATGTTCAAAAGGTTTTGAAAATCTTCGGTCAATGCAATGATTTAAAGGCACAGAAAAGCAGGTGAAAAGCACTGCCGTTTTATTCAAACTTCTGGCACAACTGGCACAAGGCAGAAGCAAACACAAGAGTGTGAAATTACTATTGTTTCATTCAGATTTGTTGGCACAACTGGCTCCATAGCAGAAACATACTCAAAAGAAAGCGAAAAGACAAACACAAAACAAGCAAGTGATATCCGAGGTAACACCCCCGAAATCACCCGACTCTAACAAAACAGGACTGACTCGATACAACAAGACAGACCCGACTGACTCAGTACAAAAAGACTGACTACAAATAACACAACAAGACTGTCCCTAATACTCGAGTCAGAAAGTACAAAACTAGCATTCGCAAATGCTCAAAATAGTGCGTGCCATACGCCACATCTGGAGTAAACTGAGCGTCGCCTGCAGGTGGTTCATCCCCCGATCACATACTTATACTATCCTCCAAGTTCACTGATCCAGTGACGATAGACTTCACTGAGCTTGGTGGGAGGACGACCCCATTGTCAAACAAATCTTGTACTTCGTGCCGAAGACGGAAGCAATTGTCGGTGCTATGACCGGTTTGTTAATAGTACGGACAGTACTGGGTAGTATCATGGCTGGGTAGGAGATGAGCAGGGAGAGGCCGAGGCTCGAGGGGTTTAAGATGCCCCTTTTCAGTAAAGATTTAAAGAGCCTTGGACAAAGGCATATAGAGGGCATGGAAGACCCTGTGACCTCGGGGTTGATACTTCGAGGTTTGTGGATTTTTGCTGGGCGCACTAACAAAGGGATCGGCAGCTATAGGCTTGGCTTGCTGATTTTTCCTGGGTGCAGAATTAGGGTTGAAGGGAACGGTTCTAGTATGATGACCCTTCTCTCGATTTTCCTTTTGGCTTAAGCTGCCTTCAGTCTGAGTGGGGAAAGTATTATCCACAGTCTTAGCCACAACTGCGAGTACTTGCTGCTTATTCAACCTTCCGGCTTTCAGAGCCTCAACAGCCTGCTGGAGTTGTTCATAGGGATCAGTGTCCACCTTCACCTTGTTCTTTCCACTAGCCTCAGCTTGGTGGACGGTTTAGGTTGTTACTTCAGTGCGAAGCCCCGTTGTCGTCGATATGTCATTGTCGGAGCTTGAGATAGCTTCAGGTTGGCTGAGCTCAATTACAATTCGCCTTAGTAGCGAGGGCTCCTACGGTATGAAATTCCTGACATACGATGCAGTTGGTGGCGAGGCCGACATTCTATAGGCTAGATCAGCCACAGATCTTTGAAGGTCGCCAATCATTCCCATCAGCTCAAAGGTGGTGGGCTCACGGGTTTGAAATAACTGAGGTTCCCAAATCGGATGTGCGGCAGGCGACCTGGGCGAGTGTGGCACTTTAACATCGGTCTCATTCTGCAAGATGATTCCTTGGTTTAGTGCGGCTGCCATAACTATAATTTCCTCTGAATTCTGGGTCGTCATAAGTCCACTAAACTAGACAAGGGTGGTGTAACTGGTGACTGACGGATCTGATGAATCGGTGAGTCTTTTTCTGCTTTGCCTCAGCAGAGGAGAACGCTGGTTGCTCTGAACTGAGTCTCTGAACTGAAAGAGAAAACAAGCAGCATCTCAACCTAATCAATACAGATATGGACATAGCTGAAGAACTATATTCGACCACTGATCACTATTCCCCAAATTACTACTCCAAATCTGAATTGATACCCGCGGATATACTGATTCTCAAAACACTGGTGCCCGTAGGCCTGATGCCCAAACTTGCAAACTGATACATGCATTCCTGTAGAGACACACTCTAAAAGCACATAGCAAACAAGTGAGAGCCAAAACACCCCTATGGACGGGTAGGATTTCCTTATCCTATTTTGTCAGGAGCTAGGGTTTCACTACGCACACAGCGGTTTCACACAACCTACAATCGGGTAAGCAACCTGTCCTAGCTTGGAATGGTCACTATGGATTCCGAATATGCATTAGGTCGAATGGTCAAAAAGGGTGCCCCGGTAAAAACCAGAGTTTGTGCTCCCATCGTGGCAGAGCTCGTAACCAGTCAGCCTTATGGCACACTTTTCAAAGCGAGCCTTCGGCAAACCGTTCAGGAATAGCAGATGGTAAACACGGTGTCCTAGGCGCACAAATACAAATGCAATGCAAAGAGACACATAAGTACAAACAAAACAAGATATTATGAGTTCGAGTCAAGTTCTCTAATTCCCCAGCAGAGTCGCCAGAAACTATAGACGTCCCCGAATGTCCCGGGAGGGAATCCCGTTTTTGCTGCTGGTTTCCGGTTTACTGCAACAGAGAGCGAGAAAGGGGCATGGCAAAGTATTTTCAACATATGTGTGCATGACCACTCTCCCCATCATTGCACAAGCTCTAAGGAGTGTAGTCCTCGATCCTCGTGCCATCAATCACGCATCTCGATACATGATGGTCGAGGAGTCGAATTGCACGACTCAATGGGACATGAATGCACATGTATGCAACTAAAACCAACAACTCCATCATGGGTGATCAAGAGTGTCGGTGATCAAGAATCGAGGCACGTTTCGTCACTTTGAGTACGAAACGTCCCTCGTTTCCCGTGTTTGGACTAAACCCTACTCCAAACACAATGCAACAAACAATGTATGG
Source organism: Camellia sinensis (assembly GCF_004153795.1). NCBI lineage: Eukaryota > Viridiplantae > Streptophyta > Magnoliopsida > Ericales > Theaceae > Camellia > Camellia sinensis. The sequence goes on along the minus strand of NW_021025041.1, from coordinate 743,952 downwards.
ACTAATGTAACTCTAGCATGCGATCTAAATGCAATGCAACTAAGTGATGCGAAGATGCACGGAATGACATGCAAGCATGCAAATGGCATACAAAATGCTATGAACTAATCAATGGCATGCTCAACGCACGTGGATTATATGACATGCATACACAATGCACTAACATACGCAATGTTATGAACGAGGCATACGCAATGCAATGATCGAACATGCGATAACGTGGATTATATGGCATACACAATGCAAGATGGACTTAAACCAAGATGGATGGACCTCAGCTGCACCCAAATCAGTGGCCATACATGATGAAAATGAAGTAACAACACACATGCAAACATACACAAATGTAAGGGACCAAACCTAAGGCACAAAGTGCAACTCCACCAAAGAATGGTAAGCATGAAATATGGCATACAATCACATATTTTTCAGCTCTGAAATGACATGCAAGATGGTCCCGAATCATGCAAACACCTCACACAAAGCATGCTAGATGGCCCAAATACTAAAACTAGTGAAGTGAATTACACTATAGGCAAGCAAAGCAATACTAAATGGCCAAACGAGCCCCAAACAGTCCCTATGCAGGCCAAAACAGTAGCAAATATGGACTAAAATGATGGCTCGCAAAACATGGAAATGAAACTCAGGCAATGGTCCAAAAATGAGGTATTCATACATAACTCTCAAACACATTTAAAGAGTGGAAAACATGGGAATATGACATACATATAAGCTCTGAAATATGATTCACAATGATGCCAAAACACGGAAACACCTCAAAATACGCATGCAATATAGGCTTCAAAACTCAAAGCTAGGTAAGGGTATTGAACTACAACCATGCATAGAAAAGATCATTCATTCATGAGGCCCAAAAATAGAGCTAAGGTAGTCCAAAACATGCACAAAATCAGTTTAAGGCATGGCCAAAAAGTGCTAGAATCAAAGGCCAAAATAGCATGCAATGTAAACTAGTAAAGAGGATTTGCACTACAAGCATGTGAGGCAATCAAGAGGCCACTAAACCAGCAAAAGTCAAAGGTATGACATGCCAAATAAAGCCTAAAAACCCACTGAAACATGGTTAATGCATGCAAGAATGACATGCTCCTTTGATATGCTATGAAGAGGGTTATTCTACACATGCAAGATGGACATCCAATATGGCAAAAAAAAGCTCTGGATAGAGCCTATGCAGGTCCTAAAACTCATAAAAAATGGCCTGAAACATGGCTTGGAAGCATGAAAATAAGGGCTCCTTTGTAAGGCCAAAAATGCTAGAAAACAAAACAAGGAGAGAGAGGGTCACCCCTCTCTGATTTTGGCACTCAAAATAGCATGCTAGCCACTGAAAATCTACTGGATTTCAGTGGCTAAAAGGCCAAACAAAGGCCTACACAAATGCTCTAAGGCATGGCTCAAAACAAGGTAAAATGAAGCATGCAAGGGGGTAGATGACCCCCAAGAACAAAATGACCTTAAACAAACATGTTAAGGGCCTCAAAATAAGACTTTTTTCAGTTTACACCAAAGCTCAAATATGCTTTCAAATAAGGCTAAGAGATGGATCAAAATAATGCTAAAAAGAGGGAAATGGTGTGTTACCCTTGAAGCTCAGCAAGACAGCAACTTTGAGACCAAAAACCCAGACCTTCAACCTTTGAAAATGATCTCCAAGGACCTCAAAGCAATGGTGGAGGTGTTAGGCTATGAGGTGGTGTGCAAAGGTGCAAGAACAATGCACTTTCTAAGCCTAAATGTAGAGATACAAAGGGAGAGATATATATTTGCCTTCCAAGAAGTTCTGAACCGTTTGCAAGGAAGAAGAGGGCCTCTCTTATAGAGATACAAGGCCAAAGCTTCTCAAAGAAGCTACAAACCAAGGCCAAAGATCTGTATGGAGGATACAGTTTGTGCCTCCCAGCTGGCACAGCTGGAATCAACTCACTGAGATAGAACTTATGGGAGCTGGCCGACCAGTTCAAGTGGTCGGCCGACCACTTGCCCTGGTTGGCCGACCTGGGTCAAAAGGTTCAAGTGGTCGGCAGCCTCCCAGGGTGGTCTCCACATGAAATGTAAGCAAGTGGTATGGTGGGAGACCAGTAAATGTGGCTCAAAAACCAAGAAGACCAGCTTCCTGACAAGAAAATCGACTGGCAGGAGAAAAGTGGTCTCCAAGGAGAAAAGGTGGTCTCCCATCCTTGTACCACCTCCCAAACAATGAAAACAAGGTCCATGCCAAAAATGGACCAAGACGGATGCAAAACGAGAGTTCGGGGGTCAAAACGCACAGCCGGGTGCCCCGAAAACAGGTTGTTAAGCATCAAAAGTGGCGTGCGACCACAAAGGTAGTCTCCCGGGCCACAGTGTCCCTCTAGAGAGAGGAAACAAGGTGTGTGCCGAAAATCGTGCCAAACGAAGAAAGTTTAGCGGTCCCGAACCGAGGCACACGACTGACGGCTCCGAAAACCAGAAACTGGTCTCCAAACGGGAAAAGTGGACCACGACCATGAAAAGTAGCCTATGGCCACTGAGAGATGGTCTACGAGACCTCTCCCTCCCTTCGGGAAGAGAGAAGAAGACTTGATTCACAAACCGAGGCAAAACACAAAAGGGTCCCGAGGTCCGAGGGTAAGGCTGTCAACCGAAACTCCGAAACCTCAAAACGAGCACAACATGCACCATCACCGAGCACTCAATCAATGACGTCTGAGTCTTAAGGTTGATAAAAAATGGGGTGTCTACACGTGGTCCTCAGCTTCTTCCGCGCTCTTTTTCAGCTCGACTATTTTAGCATCATTTTTTTTCTCAAGCTTGGCCAGCTCGCGTAGATAGCGTTATTTCTTTTCGGCCAAAGCCTTCTGCTTATCCACTTCTTCCGAGTTGACCAGCTCGGTAAGTCGGGTGATTTCAAATTCAAGCTCGTTCATTTTTTGTTTGGCTTGGTTCAGCTTGACTGTCTTTGCATTGGCATTTGCCACGACCAGCTGCCTTGTCTTGCGCAGCTCCAACACGCGCTTGTTAGCAACATGGTTCTTTTGGTGGCCTACAAAAGAACATAGAGATTATGATTAAAACCGAGCAGACAGATGCGTAAAATGGAAAGCAAGAAAAGTGAGCACTTACCAGCACCATTGACTTAGTTTCCAACGGATGGCCTTGTGCTCGGTCAAGTGGTCGTGATGCTCCATGTCGACTGGAAGACACACGCTTTTGGCTAGGTTGAAGGCCAATGTGTGGTCCTTGTCCGTGACCACTGAGTCTGTGTTCGAAATAGCCCGGTTCTTGTAAGTCATTTTTGGTGCCCACTCAGAAGGGCTAGCCCGACCAGAGAGCACAGGTTCATGACATGGCAGCGTGGCTTCAAGGGGCACGGTGTCATCCTCATCAATTAGGCGTTGCAGCTCGGTTGAAGCAGTTCGTGCGCGTTTGCTTGGGCGAGATGAGGAGGCCCTAGCTATTAGGAGGGCTGCCACGGCCTCGTATATTTGTCCAGCTTGTGATATCTCGGTTTGATCCCTACTAGCTGGAGTTGTTTCGGTGATCAAGACTTGAACAGCTCGGCACTTTGCCATTTCTTGCTCTTCGGTTAAGGGAACGAGGTTTATTTATGGCAAGTTGGGGTCCGGTGCTGGTGATGGTTCCAATAGAAATTGGTTACTCTGACCTTCCTCTTTCTGCTGTATCGATAGGTTGGCTCGAAGTTAAGTAGCTCAGCCCAACCTCAATGACGGTATCGGGGAGCACGGTGCGGAGAGCGTCTAGGTTGGGGCATTGGTATTGTGACTTTAGCTGGTTCAAGTCTGCATAAAAAGAAAAACAACTGTTAGCGCGGTGTCAAAGTCATAAACAGCAAGAGCAAAAAATAGATAAACTAAGCGGAGGTATTCATACCGGCTATTCCTTTATTCTAGTTAATTTTGTAGCCCGGTATCTGGGCTTCCTGGTCTTCAAAATTGCCAGAAACCCAGAAGAAGTCATCGTCGTTCACGTCTTTATCCAGTGTATTTTAATTATTTTCTCTCGGTGTCTTCTTATTCTTAAATAATATACCCAACCGTCCTCATATTGGCCGAGTGAGATTGATGGAATAGCTCGGCCAAACTGAGGTTGAGGCCAAGCCGACGGTTTTGTTCGGCAATATTGTTTATTATTCTATATGAATTTGTGGAAAGTTGGGTAGGCAGAGTCTTGTTTACCTAAGGAATTCACAGATGAGAGGTTAAACGGGAAATCGAAGACCGACTTCAACAATCGATATCATGGTGAACGGAACGAAGCCCGATTTGCCCCAGGGTGTTGTTTCTAGTTCAGCTAGGGAGAGGTGGACGTCGTCAGGAATTTGGTAGTCCCTTCGTCAGAATTCGGCTATAGCTCCAGGAGAGTCTACTAGAAATCGGTATTTGCTCATATTAACTTAAGGTTGAGATTAAATTAAGTCTAGCTCGACGCAACTTGGGCTTTGGTTGGCTCAGTCTAGCAAAGCTGCCTAGGGGCAGGGTGCAAAGGCATGCCTGGCCAACCTAGTCAAGTCTGCAAAGTGGAAACAAGAAGTGTTATGCCCAGACAGTTGGACCGGACTAAGTAAATAGAATTTACAGAAAAATTATCTTGGCTCAGTTCATCTGTTATAGGGAGTTCAGTTCAGAAGACCAGTAAGGCCAACACAAGGCCTCTAGCTCGGTTAGTGGTGAGGTTGCATGGTATCACGTTTTTAGTTCGGTCGTAACACAAGAGATAACTCCGAGTTCTAGCTCGGCCATTGGGTGAGGTTTCCAATTCAGTCTAATGCACCTATGGCAAACAATGTCTATCTCGGTTGTGGTGTTATTCTGGATCAAAAGCATCATGTTTCAGATTGTTCGTGAATTCAGTTAGGGTGTGTTTGAAAGCTTATCAGGTGGTCTTTGGGGACTAAGTGGTTCTTCCCCATTTGTGTGAAAATTATATAAGCGTGTTTTGAAAAACATAGGCATATGACTCAAAATATTCCTATACAATACATATTCACGGAGTAAAACAACGAAGGAGAAAAGTTTGAGTTACTTACAGCTTCAAAACGAAGGGACGAAGGTCAAGACTTTGAGGATGCTAGCCAAAAACACGAGCTTTGCAGGTGATAGGGTTGAGAGTATGAAGACTCAAGAGGCAATGAAAAAGGGATGAACAGTTGAGTGTTTTGATTCAAAATATGGGGTCTTTTGTAAAACACATTAAATGGGCGGGACTGTTCAAAATACTTGAAGTACGAAGACGGCTGTGACAGCTATACTTGACCAATGGAAGACAACCACGTGTCCAAGAGAATACAAAACGATTCAGACGTGTAGAGCAATTGAAGAGACGTTTATGAACCGGATCAATCAGTAGCCCGGTGGAGAATGAGCTCGGTTGGCTTAAATGTTTTTTTTAGTGCGGCTGGAAAAGAATAATCTCAAATCATGCGCTGTAGATGGAATTAAGGGGCAATTGAGAGGAAGATTTTGTGAACTAGGGCCGAGCTAGGTCCAGGTATAGTAATGGGCGAGCTATGGGCCGAATTGATTGGGCTTCGCAAAATGGAACTTAGTTCTGTAGTTCGGTCAGAGGTGGGCTGCAGTTAGCTCAGTCTGAGTAGTCCCAGCCGAGGTATAAGTAGGCGGGACCGAGCTAAGCATTACCCATAGAAGAGCCGAGCTGAGTATGTCAGAAGGCATAAGTTAGCTCAGTCGTACTGGTATTCTACCGTGGTAAAATCATCTCCTTTGAGTAAGCAGTGAGAAGGGTGTAGAAAGAGGAGCATTACCTTTCTGATTCCTAGGAGGACTCTATTAAGGAAAGTAGGGTCATACTAGGATTGGGCAGACTATCTCACTTCGTTGGTAGTGAGTAGGGTGTGTGATTCCTAGAAGGACTCTTATAAGGAAGAGTTGGAATCCTACTAGAAATGGGCCTGGCAGGATCTATAAAAGCTCATAGAAAACCTACGTACAGGTATCACAACTTTGATTCTTGAATACACAGAGTTTTTGTCTATTGTCTATTTTGCTGACTTAGGCTTCAGAGAGGTATTCGGCACACACCCGCCGGCTAGCTCACGTTTGTATTTTCAGGAAGTAAAGCGACGACGTTTAGAGGAGTGCAAACTTGATCAACAGGATTATACGAGAAGATTATTTCGTGCTCGTACATAATGATATCAAAGTCGTCGTCATATTTGACTTTTGAAAAAATAGAAAATAATTTAATGAAAATAAAAACAACCACATATTACATGATCATCATCTAAACACATAATAAAAATTAATTTAGTAAAATAAGTAAATAAATACATGTGTAAAAGATTTATCAATTTTACATAATTTTATCTTTGTGGATAGAAATAATTTTTAAAAATTCAAAAATATTTTTTAAATATTTATTTTTGTCAAATTAGTTTATATTTTATGAAATTGATAACTTTGCCCTTAAAATTGAGTAATGGTATTTTCAATTGTTCTTATTTGAAACAAGATTTAAAATTCAGGATCAAATGTGTCACAATTGAAAAGTTAAGGACCATAGTGACACAAACCATAAACTATAGAGACCGTTAATGTAATTTTTTCTAAAAAATATACTTATTTAGATCATCCTAAATAATCCCTAAGAATTTTGGTAACATGTTAAGACAAATTTGCCACCAATCTATTAATTGAAGGGTATTGTTATATAAGTCTAAAAGTTAGATTTACTTTTCAAATCTAATAATGTGGCAATCAATTGGAATATCTAAGACAACTATCTCTCTCACATCTTCTCTAATTTTAAGTCAGTCATCTCATTTACATATTATTAAGTCTAGAAAATAGATTTAGAAAGTGGGTTTGTATATCATTTTCCTTAACTAAATTCGAGAGTGCAGTTTAAGGATTGTAGATTTATTTGGAGCTCATATTGAATTTTTTTTTTTTTTTTGATGACTCAGGTATCCCCACAGCCGAAGCATGAGACTAATCCTGAGGGCCCTGAAGTTAACGACCGGGCAAACCTCCAGTGGCCCGCACAGTAACCCGTGGGGAGTGGGATTCGAACTTGGGACCTCCAGGAGGAGCAAACTCCCAGACCCCAGGTTTTCTTCGCTCACCCACTGGGCCACCCTTGCGGGTTTTGGAGCTCATATTGATGATCTCAATTGTTCAATTTTTAGTCTTTTATAAGTAGATTATCATGCAATTCAAGCTAATTGAACACCGATAGTTACATATTTGAATCACATTTATCTTTGAAAAATAGACGATTTGTTTTTTAAATCATATTTGCCATATTTTTTTATAAAACAAATGTGATATTATAAACACATGATTATTGAAATTTAATCAATTTATTTATTTTTATAAATGATTTACTTAATAAACACAACAAAATAAACAATTTGAATTATTGAAAATGCTGAGATGGACTTACGGAGGTGGATTCCCTCTTTGTTAAGTTTCAAAGTATAGTCAGTTCGAAGTTAGGGGGCTGTGGTTGAGAAACTAAGTGATGCAATAACTCCATCGTTTGAGTGGGACGAGGTTAAGATCAAACGGTTGGTGTCAAAAGAAGAGTGTGATGCCATCACTGCCATTTCGGTATTTGTGAAGAATAGAGAGGATCAACTAGTGTGGCACCATGATCCGAAAGGCCTTTATTCGGTTAACTCAGGGTACCAAGTAGCTCTACGACAGTCACAAGTGGGGTTTAATCTCCCTTCATGGTCTTCGGGTTGGTCGGAAAAGGAGTGGAATTTTGTGTGGGGTCTAAGTATTCTTCCAAAATTAAAGAATCTTTTGTGGAGGGTCTACCACAATGCATTGTCATCTAGACTAGAATTTATCTCATAGACATTGTGCCAGTTCAGACATGTGTCAACTTTGTCTGCATGAGCCGGAGTCCTTGGAGAACCTTCTCTTTGGTTTCGAGTGGACGAGAGCTGTATGGTTTGGCTGTGGTTTGGGTTTGAGGTGTGACCCACTCGATCTAGTGTCGATGCAGTAGTGGCTCGGAGGTCTCTTTATACAGATGGGTAGCACTTGTGAGGGCAAGAAACTAGTTTGTTCAGTGGCTTGGATGACTTGAACATTTGGAAAACCAGGAATGATTGGATCTTTAATAATTGTCTGGCTAATCCAGCAGCGAACATTACCAAAGTGAGAAAGAAAGATGCGGAATTTGTGGATGCTCTAGATGAACTTGCTATCCCAACGGCTACCCTTCTTAAGCGTGTAGCTAAGACTGCTATTGGGTGGAAGCCACCTCCTCGAGGGCAGTGGAAATTGAATTGTGATGTGGCGACGATCCTTAGTCGAGGAAAAAGAGTTGTAGCCATTCTTTTTCGCGATGATCAAGGGTAGCTTGTGGATGGCACGGTGTTTGCACCCATTTTTACTGGTTCCTCTCGATAGGTGGACCAGTTGGGATACGACATATGGCAAAATCAAATGAGGGTTCAACAATTGTGAAAGAGGGTAAGCAATATGAGAGAGATAGATAAATGTGCATTAAACCGTGCTGGTGATGGAGTAGTTACTGGCTAAGTCTTGGGCTTAGTGAGTGACTTGCAGAAAGAGGAAAGTGTAAGGTGGGAGTTTCTTTCTCTATTGATGGAAGGTCCAAAAGATTGAGAGGTGTGTGTAGGGGTGTGCATGATGCAGTTTAGGAGAAAAACAGAAACCGTATGGCGGGTAGCGAATTGATAAAAGTGTCATTAAAAATTGCCATTTTTCTTACCTAAAATCGGCGGTTTGATTGACAAATAATGACAGATTTATCTTAGCGGTTCGGGCAGATTGGCAGTTTATAAAAAAAATATAATTCAAATTACAAAACTTGAATCAAAGAGTAAAAAGATCTAATTTGTAAATTAACTAAGGTCAAGTTTGGCATCCTCAAAAAAATCTAAAAAGTCAAAAAGTCACTATCTTATTTAAGTCACATCATCTTATTTAAGTCAAATCACCTCTCTATCACGTCACTTCAAACCCAACTCATATTTCATAAAAAGTCAAAAAGTACACTTATTTAAGACACCCCAAACAACCCTTAAAATAGTCAAAATTAAAATATCCATTTAATATAACATTAAACATTAAACAAAATAAAAATTTACAATGATGATGAGAGTAACATAAATAAAAAATTTACAACGATGATGAGAGTGGATTGTGTTTTTGCTCTTTAAGCAGTTGATTTAATTATTTGTCTAACAGTAACTGAGATTAGAGTAACATAAATTCTAAAGCTAATCCACATAAATTCATATAAATTTAAGAGAGTAACATATCTACCTGTGAATCCCAAATAAAAATAAATAAATAAAAATTGCCAATATGAGTTTGAAATAAAAAAAATAAATAAACAAAAAGGCACAGAAAGATAGAGAGCATTAAAGATATATTGTTTATTTAAGAGAGAGAGAGAGACAAAGAGCATATCGACATTTGTTGATTAACAGAGAGAGAGAGAGAGGAGATTAGCAGTGCAGAAAAGAGTGAGTGAGAGAAAGAGAGCCAACAATGAGAGAGATAGAGAGAAAACAAAAAGGCACGTACCGATCGGTAAGGAGAAAGCAGCGATAATGAGGAGAAAGCAGCAGCGGTGAGCAGAGAGCATCGGCGGTGCGCGAAGAGTAACGACGGTGAGTGAAGTGGTGGTGACAGCAAGGCTATAGCAACACCGATCGCAAGGTAAGGAAGAGGAACAAGACTAGAGCCCTCAGAAGCGGCGATGATGAATGAGATGAGATGTTTGGTTGTCAATTAGGTTTAATTGAGAAATTATTGTGTGTGTGTGTGTGAGTATGTCTACATTTGGTATGATAGATGTAATCTAATGATTAAGATGTAAATTGCTGGATCATGTGTATATAGCAGAATTTGTACAAATTATGTAAGGGCGGGTCGGGTTGGTTAGATAGGCGGGTTGGCATTTTCCAACCACCACCTGCGCCGACCCGCCACTATTGGGGCTCTTACCCTCCCACCAAAGCTGGAAAAATGCTCGGTTCAGAGTTGTTCGGAGCGATTCGGTGCGGTTTTGGCAGTTTTGGCGATTTTGTGCACAGCCCTGGTTGTGTGGCAACTTAAAATGAAAGCATCTCAACAAACAGAAGTGAAGGTTTAATGTGATTGGAAGGCCTAGAAGCCAGGAACCAGTTGCAGCAGTTACACAGCAGCAGTTGCATATTGAAGAGATCATGAAGGAGTGAGAAAGAAGAAGTATAAAGGTCAAAAATTTGCAGAGGGAGAGGACATCATCAACAACACAAACAACTTAGTTTTAGACTTAGCATAATCTAGGAGTACCTTTCTTAGTTTATGAGTAGTTTCTTCTATAATTCAGATCCTTGTAAACTTTTGTGAACTTTAGTAATTTCATCTTGGAATTACTTTTTGTTTACTTTGTTTGCTTTGTAACTGTTACCATCAATTGATCCAAAAAAGTCTTCATTCTTTTGAGGCATTTGAACCACTTCAACAATTGCTTGATTGTTCTTGTTTTATTGTCTAGTTTAAGGTTATTGCTTGGTTGCTGTCGATCCAAGCCCATCATAATTTTTACTAACAATTTTTGGCATGCCCAGTAGGATATCTTGCATAATTTGGATCAAAAAATGGTGAAGGCAAAGAAACAGGTTGATAAGAATGCTAAGAAGAGGCCTACTGAGTTTGAAGAAGAAGAGGTAGACCAGGACTTGGTCTTGGCTAATGATGGTGTTGCTCAGCATATAGGCCAGGTAGTGGCCCAGAAAGTCCAAATGAGTGGCTAAGTAGTGAGTACAGAAGGCCAGACAAGTAGCCATGCCAGAATTCCCACGGGAGTCTTGGTGGCTTAAATAAAGGAGGCAATGCAAACCAGTCACTAGAGGAAAACCAGATGCTTTTGGGAGAAGTGTGTGTTAAAAGCTCCATCGATGGAGCATACAAGTTAGAGTGAATTAAAGACACATAAGGTGTCTTCAAAGGCAGGGGGTGCACACATGCTACCACCAACTGGTATGCCACATCTAGGGATGTAATCAGTTCGGTATGGTTGGTATTTAGGTAAAAAATTACACCGAACTGATAATGTCGGATTTATTATTTTCAATACCGATACAGACTGTTTCTCTCATCAAACCGCACCGAATTGAACCAATTGAAACGGTTCGGTTTGGTACGATTTAATTGGTTTAGGATTTTTCAAATTTGAGCCGCCACAAAATGTAGCCCACGGCCACTGAGAGATGGTCTACGGGACCTCTCCCTCCCCTCAGGAAAAGAAACAGAGAAAACCGAGTCTGGTTCGCAAACCGAGGCAAGGCACAGAAGAGGGTTCGGAAATCCGGAGGCAGGGCTCACGGCTAAGACTCTGAAACTTCTGAACGAGCACATTATGCACTATCACCAAGCGCTCAACTGGTGATGTTTGAGTCTCAAGGTCGGTCAAAAATGGGGTGTCTACACGCACATACCGATTCTTGTTAAAAAATAGACTAAATATAGTTTGTTTGGTTCGGTTCAATCGGTTTGGTCAATTTTTTCGATTTTTCTTACATCCCTAGCCACATCAGTCTGTTGGTGAGTCAATGTCCTTTTACAGGGACTCGACTATTGAGGAAAGAATGCATGAGGTATTTCAAATCCCAGTTGTTAAAATTCAAGGAAACTGGCTTGGGGGGTAACCTAGGTTAAATGTTTTTTCTAACCCACTATATGGCCAAGAATGTGTAGAAAATCGAAATTTGTTTAATACAGAATTTAATTATAGCGTTTCTGGTTTAGACCCGGCCCATTATATGTTTTGAATCCGGGTTTCGTTGTCTTTTATAGTTATTCATGTCTTGTTTCTTCTTATACCTCTTTGAGTTTGGCTATTGAGTTGTGTTGTTTGCGTTTGTAATAGGTTGGTAGCTTGTTTTTCAAACTTTTGTTACCCAGATTTTTGTCCCTTCGCTTGAGTGAAGCTTCTTACGCTCGAGCGGTCTTTGTGGGCATTCAGTATTTTTGCAGGTCTGCAAAAATACTAAGAGTTTGCATTCTTGTGCTCGAGCAACGACCTTTGTCTGTAAAACTACTAGGAGTTTGTATTCTGCGCTCGAGCGACACTTCTTGCGCTCAAGCAGAACAACTTATTGTGTTTAGTTGCTCGAGTGACACATCTTGGGATCGAGCGAACTGTGCGTATATTAGTTCGTAAACAGCCCATTTTGAGTCACATTTTTATCTCTCTCTCTCTCTCTAAACATTTCAAAACCCTAATATCTGTCACTCTCTCTTTAAAACTCATCTTCAACCCTCAAATACACCATCATCCATTGATCTCTACACCCTAGTCTCTTTGTTAAAAAGGTAAAGCTCACATAGAGCTTCTATTAGATCGGAGCAAAGTTCATTTTCAACTCCATTGAAGTTTCAACCTTGCTCATGCTTGTCTTCTAACTTGAGGTAAGGATACTTTCCACACTTTTTATAAGCTTTAACTTAGTTATTTGTCATTTCTAAACCATATTGCGAATTTAAAAGATTTGGAACAAGTCTAGGGTTTTGGATAGAAGTCAAAAGAGGGGTTTTTCAAATAGGTTCTTGGAAATGATTTGATGTTGAAAACAAAGTTGAATTGGGTGGAAATGGTTGATTTTGATACTTGGGGTTGATTTTGAAAAGAGTAAGAATTTTGTCCTAAATGCCTCAAACGTTGGTTTTGCATAAATAGTGAAATTGATGTTGAAATTATGAAATTGGATTGGTATTGATGAGGATGGTAGAGTTGGATATGTATTATCACTCGCCTCTTGAAATTTGAAAAGTGTATCTTTATGGAATATAAATTATCTGTTTAAAACTATCTGTTTTGGGCTATCGGTGGAGAATATCTATGAGTGTTATAGAAATCGTATGTGAATTACGAGAATTGAAACTATTTTCTCATTTATTTGCATTGAGCATTATCTCATATTTATACATTGAAAATGTTTATCGTTTTGAGAAAAATGGTGAAATTGGGAAACAGGAATTGTATTGTTGAACTAAGTTGGCTTGAGTGTCCAATGTGCAAGTCCCGAAAACCGCGGATATACATGGGTGTCGATCTCGCGGACGAAATTTTCATGAAATGGCAATAGTAGTGCTTGTATAACCTATGTTTACATGGGTCTCGATTTACGGTTTCCTCTGGACAAAATTTTCGGGAAAGGTTGTAATTGTTTTGAAATTCCCAGAGTGTGATTCATTGCCCTATTTTCTATTGAAAGGGAAACGATTTATGAATCGAGATATTCACTTGGCATTGCATGTTTTTTTTTGGAAAGAGGCATAAAAATGTTTTGGCACGAGCATCGCATGTGTCTTCACCTTATAGCTTTGTTAAGATTCATATATTGTGTTGGATTATTTCTACTGGGCTTTGGCTCACCTTATGTGGAATGAACATTTCAGGTGCTGATAATATACCTCCGCCAAGACAATAGCTTAGGAGGTCTTGGAGCAAGCGCTTCATTTTGTTATATTTATTTTTGTATAAGCCAAGGGCTTTATGTGTATTGGACTTAAACTTCACTTTTGTTGTAACAAAGCATTGTCTTGGAAAGTTGTAAGCCTTTAGGGCATTTATTATTTATTTTATTTTCAGCTCTTATCTCATGCTGTGATATATGCTATAGATTTAGGAATAGGCTTATGAATGTATAATTGCATATGTCACACTTTTGTAAACTCAATTGGATTTAATGGGAGATAATTACTTTATTGTTGTTGTCAGTTATTGATATTGTGGATAGATTATTGTAATTATTTTGGGGACGTTACGTTAATGGTTACCCTAACATAAGGCCAAAAAACAATGTGGATTTTGAAAATTACATTCAAGGGTTTGAGAATCAAAATGTTGTTCGAAATGTGGGTTATGGAAATCAAAGAATTGATAATTTTGGGAATATGGGTGCATATCCTGAGATGCATAGACCTAACTTGTATCATAAACCATTTGGTAATGGCCCAAGGCCAAGAGGTCTAACACCCCCTTTACATGTCGACAAGCATGAGCTTTATGAAAACAACTATGGGTACAAGGGGCAAAATGCTTTTAAGCATGTTGATCCAAGGGACCAAATTATTTAAATTGTTCAAGACCTTTATGGTCCAGGGATAATAAGGCCTGAAAGGCCTAGATTTAGGAATCCATACCCACAGTGGGTAGATGAGGAACCTTTTCTTAGAAACTATAGAGTGCTTGAGTTTTCTTTATTTCATGGTGAGGAAAATCAATCAACAATTGAACACATAGGGAGGTTTATTTTACAGCGTGGAGAGGTAGGAAATAATGACATACTTAAAATGAGGTTGTTTCCATATTCCTTGTCTAGAACTGCTTTTACATGGTTCATTAACTTGCCTGCTAATTCAATCCATACTTCGGTAGAGATGGAAAACTAGTTTCATGCCTAGTTCTATAGGACTAAGCCTGAGGTAACCCTGGTTGATCTGTTTGAAATGAGGCAAAAATTTTCTGAGAGTGTAGAGCAGTTTATTAACAGATTTAAAAGGACAAAAAATAGGTGTCGAATATATGTGCCTGAAGTTGAGATTGTGAGAATGACCCATAATGGGTTAGAGTTTGAATTGAGAAAGAAGGGGATAAAGTTTAGAGATTTGTTTGAGTTGTCATTTAGGGCAACAAGATATGATTCAAGACTTAGAGAGGAAAGGCATAGGAATGCAAATTCCTATAGGACTTATTTCCAAGAGGTTAATGTAGAAGCAGAAGTTGATGTTAACGTAGCTCAAGTAGTTGGCAAAACACCAATGGTTTGTGGGACTTTGAGGAAAATGGACAAACCAGTGAACATGACAGCAACTCAGGCATTCAAAGTAATACAAACCCTACATTTAGGCAGTATTCTTTTGATTTGTCTAAAGCTGATGCCATTTTTGATGAGTTATTGGCTAATAAATTTTTAACATTATCCTGTGGACATGTAATTCCAAAAGAACAAGACAGAGTGGGAAAAGAATATTGTAAATGACATAATACTTTTAAACATTCTACCAACAATTGTGTAACTTTTAGAAATTGTGCACAGGACTTGATACAGAAGGGACTGCTAAAATATGCATAGAAGGAGAAAGGAGTTATGGCAATGGACAACAATCCCTTTCTAGAAATGGCACCAATCTATATGGTGTCAGCTAGTATTGAAAGGAAAGCACCAAACCCAACTATTTTGTTGTCTGACTTGGAGAGGATTCACAAGGAGAAACAGGAAAAAGGAAAGAAAGTGATCGATGAGGACAAGTTTGTGTGTTCAACATGTGGGACTAAAAAGGAAAAATTGCAAGCTATTTTAGCTAACAAGTTGAAAGAGACTGTGAAGGATCATGACTTAAGGTTTAATACCTTAGGTGGAGGTAACCTTCAAAATTTCAATAGAGACAAGTTATTGCTTGATGGATAGGACCCTGGGATTTTTAGGCCTGTCAACAGGTCATATGCTGAAGAGAATGGTCCATTTTTATTCAGGTGGCAACCTGTATATCCTTCTCTTCATGGTACAGAAGGGGTTGGAGTTAAAGTAAGATAGTTGAATGATCAAAGGCCTTCTAGTGGCCCTAGTCATGTTCAAAAACCAGTATTTATACCAAGACCATTTCCAAGGCCATTTATTGGCCAAGGTCAAAGGTTTTTTAGGCTAAGATAGTTTCATGGCCAAAGGGTGAGGTTTTCACGGGTTTATTCCCCAATGCAGCCAAGGATGGTGAAGCCAACAGTGCCTACACATATTGGTTGGCAAGGGATGGTTCATCTAAAATTTCCTTTGTCAGGTTGGAAGTCTATGGGCCCAACTAGGACTCGAGTAAGAAGGGAGCAAAAAAGTTTCATGCTATGTTTTCAACTAAAGAACGAGATAATCCAAAGACAGATGACCGAAACAATTTGATTTGGAAGAGAGAGAAGAATAAAGAAGAGTGTGGTGAGTCAGGCAAGACAGAGAATATAGTAGATAAGATACCTAAGAAGATTCTCGTTAGGAGGCAGTTGAAGGAAATATCTAAAGCACTCCTGTTAAATGAGGAGAGTGAGGAGGATAAGGTAATGACTGATAGGAATGTTGTGGCAGGCAAGTCAGATGAAGTTCCTGTCGACAGCAAGGAAGGCACAAGGGAAGATACAAAGTCTGAAAGTTCTGAGGATTTTAGTGAGAAGGTAGAGGCAATTGGGTTTGGTTCTTTGCCTGCAAACACTGATTGTAATATGATTTTAGCTTTACCAAAAAGATTTGAAGCAAGGCCTAGGCAATAAGAACAATTGGAAAGAGATGTAGAAGACTTGTTAGAGCTTGTTGTGATGGTAACAACGATGAGTGAGACCAAAGAAAAGGCTGGTAAGTGCATTCAGGTGGGTAGAACTGGTAGTGGTGAGAAGGTGGTACTCTAATCACCTAAGCCAGAATTGGTAAGGCATCTGAGGCCCTTGTATGTGAGTGCACACCTGAATGGTTGTCCTTTGACCAGAGTGTTAATTGATAATGGGGCTACTGTGAATATTTTTCCCACCAAAGTGTTAAGTGTGATTGGTAAAATTATTGATGATTTAATCCCTTTTGATATGTCTATGAGTGATTTCTCATGAGCATTATCTGATACAAGATGAGTGATTTCCTTATAGTTACAAGTGGGAGTGTGCCTTCTTTCCTTCGTCAGCCTTCACTTTTCTTAACAATAGAAGGCCAGAAAAGGCAAGGCATGTAGGTTTTCTGGGTAGAGGTAAATCCATTCAAGGCTGATATCCACAATGTAGAGGCTATGCTATATGCTGAAGAGTTCAACCCTGTTGTGCTAGAAAATAAAGAGTTAAAATCAAGGGGGATTGGACTAACCTATGGTCAATTCCAAAAGTTTGTTGAGGAAGGGTTTTGACAGATGAGCCAAGAAGGGGCTCGGCCAAGTGTCTTGCAGACCAAGCTTGTAGATGAGGCGCTAATTGAAGACATTACCAATGAAAATGAAGAAGAGTGAGAGTGAATCTAATTCTAATGTAATTAAAAGTACTTTTAGAGAGAAGGTTAGGTGGTATGTTGCCCCACTATTTTTGGGCAGAATATGTAGAAGATGATAGCCCTCTAGACTATAAAGAGGTGATGTATGAAAATCTAAAAGTAGCTCTTGCAAAGCTTGATGATCTCAAAGCTGATGTGTAGAACCCTTTAGAGGAGTTTAATCTTGGAGATGAGGCCTATTTATGTAAATGCTTTATTATCTAATGAATGTAAAATCAGCTGGTTGGCTTGATTTCAGATTGCTCTGATTGTTTTGCTTGGAGTTATGATGAGATGCCAGGATTAGATAGGTCCTTGGTTGAGCATAAACTTCCAATAAAGTCAAACTATGTGCCACATAAACAACCTCTTAGGAGAATGACAAATGAGGTTACTCTTATGGTGAAGGATGAAATTAAGAGACTTCTAAAAGCTGGTTTTACTAGAATAGCCAGGTATGAGGAATGACTGTCAAATATAGTTCCAGTTCTTAAGAAGAATGACAAAATTAGAGTGTGTATTGATTTTAAGAACTTGAATATTGCCACACCTAAAGATGAGTATCCCATGCTAGTTGTAGACTTGTTAATAGATTCAACTGCAAAGCATAAAATCTTATCATTCATGGATGGCCATGCTGGGTATAATCAAGATCTTTCTTAGACCAGATGATGTTCATAAGACTACATTTAGGTGCCCAAGGGCTTCAGGAACCTTTGAATGGGTAGTGATGCCTTTTGGGCTTAAGAATGTAGGGGCCGCCTATCAGAGGGCTATAAATTTTATATTTCATGATCTAATTGGGAAATTTTTGGAGGTATATATTGATGATGTGGCCATTAAGTTTGATGAATTTGATGAGCATTTGGACCACCTTCGACAGGTGTTCCAAAGGATGAGGAAATACCAGCTAAAGATGAACTCCTTGAAGTGTGTTTTTAGGGTGTATGCAAGTAATTTTTGGGGTTTTTTGGTCCTCCAAAAGGGGATAAAAGTGGACACAAATAAGGCTAAGGCTATTATAGCATCCCAACCCCTATCTAACAAGAAGGAGTTATAGAGTTTCCTTAGGTGAATAAATTTTTTAAGGAGATTCATTGCCAATTTAGCAGGAAAAACTCTGGCTTTTTCTTTTTTGTTAAAGTTAAGGTCTGTTAAAGACTTTAGATGGGAAAATGAATATCAAAGGGCATTTGATGTAATCAAGGATTACTTATCTAAATCTCCAGTCCTGATGCCATCCATTAAAGGGAAACCTTTAAAGCTGCATATTTCAGCAAGAGAACAATCAATTGGGTGATTGGGTACTTATTGGCTCGAGATAATGAGGAGGGTAGTGAGCAAGCTGTGTATTACCTAAGTAAGAAATTGAATGAGGCAGAGACTAGATATAGTTCTGTTGAAAAGTTGTGTTTGACCTTGTATTTTGTAGCCATCAAACTGAGGCATTACATGCTAACTACAAAGGTTAATGTGATTACTTAGACTAATGTAATAAAATACATGTTGTCTAGGCTAGTTTTGAGAGAAAGGTAGGGGAAATGGTTATTGGCCTTAATTGAATATTGCTTTAGGTATGTACCTCAAAAATCTGTGAGAGGCCAGGCACTAGCAGATTTTTTAGCTGAGCATCCATGTAACCTTGTCAAGGTAGATTTGTGTAAGGTGCTCTCAGTTGAAAAAGAGCCATGAAAATTGATGTTTGATGGTTCAAAAATAGAAGAGGGTGTTGGTGCTGGGGTGGTGTTAGTTTCACCCCAAGGATAGGTATTTCAATCCTCATTCCAGTTGGATGAAACCCAAATGCTGTCAAATAATTAGGCAGAGTATGAAGCCTTGATAATTGGCTTGGAGTTAGCAAGGAGTCTAAGAATTCCACATTTGAAAGTGTTTGGGGATTCTCAGTTGGTGATAAGGCAGGTGTTAGGTCAATATAAGTGCAATAGTGCAGTGCTTTGAGAGAATTTAGAACAAGTGTTGCAGCATTGAGACAGTAGAGTTTGAACACATGTTCAGGCTTGAGAATAGTAAGGCTAACAAGATGGCCTAGGCAGCCTTTGGTATGAGAATTCCAGAGGGTTTCCAGGAAAGGATAGTTAGGATTCAGAAGATGACAATGCCTTGTGTTAGGTGTCGACAATTGCAAGGCTTATCAATATTGGCTTTGGAAGTGTTAAAGGATGATTGGAGGTCACCTTTGATCAAGTATTTGAGTGACCCATAAGCAAAAGTAGATAGAAGGATAAAATATCAAGCTATGAATTATGTGATTATAGGAGATGACTTGTTCAGAAGAACCCAAGATGGGTTGACATTGTTATGTGTTGAAGGGTTTGAACAGATGTAAATCATGGCAGAAGTCCATGAGGGCATTTTGGTGAGAAGATGAGGTGGTTGATCAAAAGGCATGGGTATTTTTGGCCCTCTATAAGGAAAGATTGTATTGATTATGCAAAGGGTGCCAGTAGTTCCAAAAGCATGGTAGTGTGTAAAAAGTGCTAGCTACGGACTTGCATTCAATTGTCAAACCTTGGCCATTTAGAGGTTGGGCAATGGATCTGATTAGCCAGATATTTCTTCCATCATCAAAACAACATGCATTCATACTAGTGGCTACAGATTATTTTACTAAGTGGGTAGAGGCAGTCCAATTAAAAGTAGTGAATCAATCTCATGTAGTTAATTTTATTAAGAAGCACATAGTGCATAGGTTTGGTTTGCCAGAAACAATTACTGTCGATCAAGGGACAGTATTCAATGGTGATGAAGTAATGGGATTTGCCAAAGAGTATGGCATTCTAATGTTAAACTTATCTCCATATTATGCCTAAGAAATTGGGTAAGCAGAGTCATTAAACAAACCAATCAAAGTGACACTAAGTAAAGTGATAGAAGGCAATCCAAGTGATTGGCATGAGTTATTATCTGAGGTTTTGTGGGCCTACAGGAATTCAAAGAGGGATAGCATTCAAGCATCTCCTTATGAGTTAGTTTATGATCATACTGCAGTTCTACCCTTAGACGTGACAGTAAAGTCTAGTAAAGTGGCTAAGCATTATGATATTCCTATCAATGAGTATATAGAGGCCATGTTTATGGAGTTGCAAGATGTAGAGTGCAAAAGGATTGATACCTTTGATTGTATGATGCCTCAGAAAAAGAAGGTTGAGAGAGTTTATAACAAGAATGTCAAGTTAAAACTTTGTGGGGAATGTGATTTAGTGTGGAAGACTATCTTGCCATTGGGAATAAAAGATCCTGAGTTTGGCAAGTGGTCACCAAATTGAGAAGGCCCTTTTAGGATCCATAAGTGTCATGACCCAGACCCGCCCCTATGGGTGTAGCATCGTAACCGGCCAGTAATCCGTGATTACCAAAGGCTTGCTTAACAGTAATGATAGTAATAGAGAGTAAAGGGGCTGGCGGAAGCCAAAACAGTAAATAAAATGTGTCCAATGAGCTATGATAGTCAGAATGCAAGAAGACTTTTATGAACAAGTCACATTCATAACCAAAACACATTTACATACCAGATATACATACATACAAGTTAGGGATTCAATCCCTATGCCATAACTGTACAGTAGAAGTCTATAACATTTATTACAAAACAGAAACAGAAGAGTGAATCCGAACACCCCAAAACAGCCGTAGCTTGAACGGACTTGGAACCTCGAGGTGAGACACAAAGGTTGGCTTGACAAAACAAGAGCTAACCCGACGCTCCTAGCTCCGGTCCGGTGCCCGGACACCTACATATATATATAAAAACAGTGAGCTAAAGCCCAGTGAATAACAGTTATGTAAAGAGGTTAAGAATGAATGTCCTTTCAGTAATTAAACAGTCATATCAGCCACTTAGAAACCATAGCAGTTATATGTGGTGCATCCCATAGCAAAACAGTACAGTAGGTCTTAACAGACCGAACAGTCAGTTGATGGCCATCATAACAGTAAATAGTTGTAGTTCCAAACATGGGAACCGACAGAGATCTCTGTGACAATAACAGTAACAGTACAGTAACAGTGAATTGCTATGGATACCACGGATACAGTTTACAAATAGGACAAACATTCATTCATTAAACAATAACGTTTCAGTAAGCAGAACAGTTGATCATTCAGAAAATAATCATAATTGAACATATCTTTACAACATTGTTACTCACAGAGCTCTAGGCTATAAGCAGCTAGTGGGCGTCCTCGGGTGCCAACCCTACACAGTTACAGAACGAACACACACTAAGTTATACACTCGGGAATCAACAACTTAGTCCCTATCTTGACTCGGTGTGGTTCTACATCAATATCCTCATTAAGATGCCTTAAACATGGCCTAGGAATGCCTAGGATAGAAAGAGGATGCAAGGATGCACTTTAAAACACTTTTCAAAATTTGTTGAAACAGGGGTCCATGCTCGAGCGTGGCTTTCTATGCTCGAGCGGACATGCAGACAAAGGAGCTCCGCTCGAGCGTGACTTCCTATGCTCAAGCGGACTGCAAATTTCATAAAAAGTACTGGATGCATGTAATTCACGCTCGACAGACGCTCGACCCCCACTCGAGCGTGAGACTCAGGTCCTTGCTCAAGCGTGAACTTTCTCGCTTGAGCGGACTGTAAAACACATGAACTTCTGGGCATATGCATTTCACGCTCGAGCGTGACTTTCCACGCTCGAGCGTGAAGTCCTACGCTCGAGCGTGGGTCCAAAATTTGGAATTTCCAGATTCATCCCCAAGCACAAAACTCAACTTAAAAGCCTCAAAATTCGATCATTTCGGGCCAATTTTCTGGAAAACACTTTAAAACCCATAATATAACATGTCTTGAAGATCAATTTGAAAAATCAAAACCCAAAGGTAAGTCAATTAAACACAAATTTCAAATAAACTTCAAGAACAAGATGTACATTTAACATGCATGTATTCAATTGAGTTTAAAGCTTGTAACACATTGTAGACGCGCCCGCGGAGGGACCCCGTGCTACAGCTCGGACTCGCGATTTTTGTTGTCGCGGTTCTTAATCTGAACCAAAGAATCCAAATCTGGCAAATCGTTTTGAGAAACAGATTTTTGAAAAGTAGTGCCAAACATGGACTGCTTTGCCAGATACAGAGTCGCCACCTAAATATTTTTAAAATGGGGAAATTTAGGAAACCCTGACTCAGTGCCGAAGGCCACATGTCCGTCATCACCGGAGTTGTCTCGGCTCGGGAGCTTGGGTACGATCGGGGAAGGTCAGCTATGAGCACCCCCTTTCGCCTGGTCCGAAGACCGGCCTCTACTAACCATGATATCCGATTTTGGAAACGTTATGTGTTCTTATTCCATTTATTAGCCTAGAATTACTATGTTATGCGCACAGCAAACAAGTATAGACTAGATTGCCTAATTTGGAAAGAAACATTGCATATCCGTTTGTTTTGAAAATGCTTTGGAATTTGCTACTCGCAAGTAGGCTAAAAACACGGATTTCAATGAGTTTTTCCAACTCAAACAATCCAACCTTCACCCACAGGCATTCAAACAGTTTAACACATAAGCATTTAGCTGCATGGCAAGCATACTGTCATGTTAACATTCACACGCATGCGAGATGCTAAAGCGAAAATACTTACATTGTACTCCGTGCCAAAACAGTAAACTAGTTAGCAAACATGCGTGTCCTAGTTCATGTTAAATTGCCTAATGCAACACATACAGGATGCAATTAGATAGGCTCGGCTAACCTAAGCATGGTATATGAAATGCGATCAACTACCACATATTCAATTTGTGAATTGAAGTACAAATGCAGTTAGCGTGATGTACCGAGCCTAATGCATGCAATACAAATTCATGGATGCACACATGCATAGCATAAGGTATGCTAAATTGAACGTGCCCTAATCTACTATCATAAGCAGGTAAATAAAAGGGAAGAAAGACGTGAGGTTGGAAGACATACACACACTCACGCACACTTATTACAGGTTTTCCCTCACTCGGAGGGACCGAATAAATATTACAGTCCCAAATAACAAACAAACAAAATTATTACAAAATCTCTAATTAATTAAAAGAAAGGATGCAAAAGAAAGAAGAGGGTGGCCACAGCCTCTGCCTCGGGGTGCGCAGATGATGCATGCTCGGAACTTAACTCGCCCGGAAAACCCGTACCGTACCCCTGCCACCTCTGTTTGCACTGCTTTGTCTCTCTGAAAATTGCCAAAATCCAGGAGCAGGTTCCTTACACTCTGCAGAGAACCACCGGCCAGACAGAATTCCCACCGGCACCCTACAACTTCCACTGGCTGTTCTTGGGCTCATTGGCACTTCAATTGTTGCCGGTCGGCACTGAATTCTGCCGGTTGGCAGAAACTTCCTGCAGAAGACAGTTTGACAGTAAACAGAGAACAGACAGTGCATGGCATGGAGTTTTCAGGCAGATGTAAGCATGGTCATATTTCCTATCATACTTTGAACTCAAGGAAACATGTCCCTCGATCCCCGAACCATCAATGGTGCATGATGGCTCAAAGAATCAAATTTACCATTTGATATAAAGATGCATGCAACAAACAAAATGAGAACCGAAGCCTTATCAAGTTGGAGTCAAAGGTCCCGGTGACCGAGAATCAAGGTACATTACATCACTCGAAGTATGAATGTCCCTTGACCCTCATATTTGGCTTGACACCCCAAGCCAAATGATGCAATGCATGTTATGCTCACAAGACTCAAGATGCAACATGATGCTAATTATGCAAGACATGCCAAATGTTATGCAACAAATATGACAAGTATGCAATGCTAGCATGCAAGATGCAAGTGTGATGCAAACATGGACCAATTTACAATGAAATTAGCATGGGACTACACATTTATGAAACAATTATGTAGCAAACAAGGGACAAGCGTGCAAGAGGGCCTTAAAGTGATAAAGGTGCAGGCCTTAATTCACCCCAAAACAACACCAAAATGCTCAAAATGATGGACAAATTCTCATGTCAACATGCAAGCCAATAGACCCAAGGCTAAGGCACCAAAAGGGCCACTTCATTTCCAAAAACAAGACCAAATCATGGCATGGTTTAAACAAGTAAAAACAGAGTTTTTTTCATGCAAAATGGGACTCCAAAACCTCCTAGTATGACAGCTAAAAAAAGACTCCAAAGGAGTGTATACACCAAGGCTCAAATGTAGGCATAAAAGGGCACACCTTCAAGACTCAAAAGAGATCATAAATGCAAGCATGCAAACATGATTTAGGGACTGAAATAGCATGGCAAACAACTTCAACTCATTAAAGTGGACCAACTAAGGCATGCTTGTGACTCATATACTTGAGGGCTCACAAGCCAAAATGCATAGCAACCATATCAAACATGTCAAACATGACCAAATGGATAACCAACAGACTTTAAACATGGAAAAATAGTGCTAACATCTTCAAGGAACCAAGCCAACACATGCAAAAATCATGGTCTAAACACAAGGGACATTTCTAGGCCAAATGGAGCAATACAAAGCAAGTACTACAAGCATACAAGGAGGCACAAATCCGGCCAAAAACAGAGATCCCACATGACCTAAAAACACCCAAAAAGTTCTGAAATGAAGCAAAAACCAAGCAAGCATGCATGCCACCCTTTTGGGCCACAACTCAAGGAAACAAGACCATAAAGGGAAAGGGGTGTCCCTCCCCTATGCAAGACTTCAAACCGACTTTTTTAACACTAAAAATATACTGATTTTCAGTGGTGAAGAGATCAAAATACAAAGATGACCAAAGCTTAACCAAAGAGGCAACAAAAGTGACCAAACAAGGCCTAATAGAGTGAGTTTACACTCAAACCACAAAATGACCTTAATGAAAGTTCTAAAGCATGAAAATGTAAGCCTTTTTCATGTTATACACAAGAGCTAAAACAGCAAGCAAGATAGGTAAAAAACTATTGCAAGTTTGGGGAATATAAAGCAAGATACTCACCCTTGAAGAACCTTTGAAGAACAAATGGCCCCCAAGTCCCTCAATCTCGGAGTAAGGTGTAATAGTGTGTGTAATGGTGCAAAAGTAAGGTAAAAACACACTTTTGAGCTAAGAAACACACACAAAGGAGGAGAGAGAGGGAGATATAGAGATAATATGTATCTATATCTCTAAGCTTTGGTTTTTGGTTCCAACTTTCTAACCTAGATCAAAGAGGAAGACCCTTCCTCTTATAAGACTCCCTCTTGCAAAGCTTATACAACAAGCTTGCTTAGAGGGAGATCCCTCCATACACGTGTATGGAGGGGGGCAGAGTTGGTGCCAGCTATCACAGTTGGCACAAAATATCTCCAAAAAGTGGATGAACAGTGGTCGGCTCCCCAAAAAAGTTGTTTCGACAAAAAAAGGTGCCGACCGGCAACAAATTATGCCGACCGGCAATAAAGTGTGCCGACTGGCAACAAATGGTGCCGGTGGAAGCAAAAGACCAGTCGGTGGCCTCTAGCCAGTGCCGGTGGTGTGTGGGGATGCCTCACAAGGCATTCCCTGCCCTTCCAAGGCAAAACACAAGTGTTTGGTATGAAACCAGACACTAAACGGTCAAGTTCGGAGATCCTGAGGTAGGGCGCGCGAGCCGAAACCTCCGGGAACTCTAAACGAACACATACATGAATAATCACCGAGTGTTCCAAGCGGTGACGTCCAAGTCTCGAGGACGGTCAAAAATGGGGTGTCAACACACATGATCAAATGAGTCAATCCCTCCAAAATCATGATGAATTTATGAAAACAACCTCAAATCCCAAGAACATGTACATGCATGCATGAATTAGCTACTCAAATCAACTCCTTAAACCAATTCTTGACTTAGATCATTGATGACTCATAAACCATGCAAGATACAACTAGAATTCACAATCAAAAAGTTGATTTCCTACCTTAGGTCTTGAATATCAAGGTATGGAAGCTCAATTCGCAATTATCCTCCAAATCTTCTAAGTCTCCAAGCCAAATTCTTGATGAACTAAATTTTCTCCTACTCTCCCTCTTTCTCTCTCGAATTGGTCTCTAGAGGAAATGGGTGAGATGGTGCAACAAAGTGATATAGGAAAAATCAATTAATGGCCTAAAGTGTCCACTTAATGGCAATATTGAAATAAACTTGAACTAATGTAATTTAGCTTTATTTAATCTAATTTAATCATACCAAATCGCATTTCAATTAAATCTACCATAAAATCACATAAATTTTAATTAGCATAAAATACCAATGAATTTCAGATTCGGCCGCCGATAAGGCCTTCAATTTACAGTTCAAAACTTAAAATATGAACAGATCGATCAAATGGCAAACAGATAAAAATGCAAGCAAAGCAATATACTCTTGCAATCAATTCAGAATTTCAGTCAAATCAGTTACTTATCATTCTCAGTTACAATTTAACATTAATTAGAGGTGAGGGTTGTCACAGTCTTCCCTCCTTAAAAGAGTTTGGTCCTCCAAACTCGAATTACCTTCATTTTGAAAGAATACCAGATTCAGTGAGAAAAATTTAGGATATCTCCTCATCATATTGTCTTCCCTTTCCCATGTGGCATAGACGCCACCATGGTTTTGCCAATCCACTTTCACTAACGGAATTTCTTTATTCCTCAACTTCTTAATTCGTCGGTTTACAACCTGAATAGGCCGTTCTTCATAAGTGTAGTCATCACTTAGCACTACACGGGTAGGCTCGATTACATGGAAGGGATCCCGAAGATAATCCCTCAATATTGAAATATGGAAGACATTATGCATATGCTCCATTTCAGGAGGAAGCGCTACTTGATACGCCACCGGATTAATCTTTTCAATGATTTCATACGGCCCGACATATCTCGGCGCTAGCTTACCCTTAATCCCAAAACGGGTCTGGCCTTTCATTGGTGTTACTTTAACAAAAACATGATCACCTACTTCATATTCCCTGTCTCGCCTTCGGACATCTGCATAACTTTTCTGTTGGCTTTGTGCGGTTTTTAGTCTCTATTGAATCAGTTTCACTTTTTCGGTAGTCTCATGTACAATTTCGTGCCCAAGCAAAGGCCCATCTCTAACTTCTGCCTAGCAAATAGGAGATCGGCATTTTCTGCCATACAAAGCCTCGAAAGGCACCATACCAATGCTCGAGTGAAAGCTGCTGTTGTAGGCAAATTCGGCTAAAGGTAAATGGCTTTCCCAATTTCCTTGGAAATCAAGGACACACATTCGCAGTAAATCTTCCAGAGTCTGGATGGTTCTTTTTGACTGGCCATCTGTCTGAGGATGGTATGCACTACTCAGTCTCAGTTCAGTACCCAATGCTGTCTATAGGCTTTGCCAAAATCTCGATGAAAACTTCGAGTCCCTATCAGAAACAATGGACACAGGCACTTCATGCAATCTAACAATCTCATCAATATAAATTATAGCCAATTTGTCCGCATTGTAAATTGTTTTGACAGGTAACAAGTGAGCAAATTTAGTCAATCTATCAACAATAACCCAAATTGAGTCCATACCTTTACTGGAGCGAGGTAAACCAACAATGAATCCATAGTGATATGTTTCCATTTCCACTCCGGTTGCAGTAAGCCTGGGGGTCGTTGATGTTCAGCTTTAACTTGTTGGCAATGAAGACATTTCGATACAAAGTCAGCAATCTCTTTCTTCATTCCCAGCCACCAGAAATTCAGTTTCAAGTCTTGGTACATTTTCGTATTTCCTGGATGGATAAACAGTTTTGAATTGTGGCCCTTTTGCAGGATTCGTCTTTTCAGTTCAGAATCATTTGGTACACACATCCTTTCCTGGAATTTCAACACATTGTTCTCAAATTTAAAGTCCGGCCTCGGTTTGGACTCCCATTCATCAATGACCTTTTTCAAAAAGTCATCCTGTTGCTGCTTCTCTTTAATCTCCTTAATCAGTGCCGGTTGAGCAGAAATAGCGGCTAAGGTTCCACCTTGTTCACGTAAAACAATCTCAACTTCAAAATTTTCAAGGTCACATAGCAATTTTTTCTGCCCAGTGAGTAAATAGGCTAAATTTTCAACTGATTTCCGACTCAGTGCATCGGCAACGGTGTTAGCTTTTCTTGGATGGTACAAAATTTGCAAGTCATAATCTTTTATCAGTTCTAACCATCTCCGCTGCCTCATGTTTAATTCTTTCTGTGTGAAGAAATATTTCAAGCTCTTGTGATCTGTATACACTTCACACGTTGCCCCATAAAGGCAGTGACGCTAGATTTTCAATGCAAATACTACTACGGCAGGTTTTAAGTCATGGGTCGGGTAGTTCTTTTCATGCGATCTCAGTTGTCGGGAAACATATGCAATAACTTTACCATTCTGCATCAATACACATCCCAAACCCTTATAAGAAGCATCACTAAATATGGTAAATCCATCCGTACCTGAGGGTAGGGTAAGAATCGGTGCAGTCATAAGTCGAGTCTTTAACTCTTGAAAAGTTGATTCTCTCTGGTCAGTCCAGTCAAATGATATCCTTTTTTGAGTCAACTGAGTCAACGGTAGGGCAATTTTGGAGAAGTCCTTCACAAATCTTCTATAGTATCAGGCTAAGCCTAAGAAACTTCGGACTTCAGTAACATTAGATGGTTTGGGCCAATTCACTACTACTTCAATCTTTTGTGGGTCAACTGAAATGCCATCCTTACTGATCACATGTCCCAAAAACATTACATTGTCTAGCCAAAATTCACACTTCGTTAGTTTTGCATACAGTTTCCGTTCTTTTAAGGTCTGTAAGGCAATGTTCAAATGATGTTCATGCTCTTCCATGCTTTTGGAATAAATCAAAATGTCATCTATGAAAGCAACTACAAATTCATCGAGGAATGGTTTAAAAATTCTATTCAAGGTCCATAAATGCAGCAGGCGTATTAGTAACTTCGAAAGGCATAACAAGAAATTCGTAATGTCCATACCTCGTTCGAAAGGCAGTCTTTTCAATGTCCTCTAGTTTGACTTTCAATTGGTGGTATCCGGATCTCAGGTCAATTTTTGAAAAGACCTGAGCACCCTGTAACTTGTCAAATAAATCATCAATACGAGACAGTGGGTACTTATTTTTCACTGTTACCTTGTTCAGTTCGCGGTAGTCAATGCAGAGTCTCAATGAGCCGTCTTTCTTTTTCACAAACAAAACTGGAGCGCCTCTTGGCGAAGTACTAGGCCTGATGAACTTCTTATCCAACAGTTCTTGCAGCTGAATTTTTAATTCTTTCAGTTCGGTAGGTGTCATTCTGTACGAAGCTTTGGAAACTGGCTGTGTACCCGGAATCACATCAATGGTGAACTTAATGTCCCTGTCAATCAAATCCCCTGGCAAATCATTTGGAAAAACATCTGGGAATTCTCTAACTATGGGAATACTGTCCACATTAGTTTTAGCATTAGTAGGTACAGTCAATATATAACATAGATACCCTTTAAATCCCTTCTTAATTAGTTTAAATGCTTTTATAGACGAAATCAGATATGGGGGAGGCACTACACCAACTCCGTTAAATGCAAATTCAGGCAATCCAGGTGGACGGAAAATAACTTGTTTTGTCACACAGTCTATGGTAACATGATATTTTGTTAACCAGTTCATTCTCAATATCACATCGAAATGATCGATATTCAAAGGCAGTAAATCAATATACAAATGCATATCTCCAACAATAATTTCACATGTAGGGTACATGTAAGCACAAGTCATGGATCCCCCAACAGGTGAAGATACAACTAACAAATAATTCATGGGTTCCAGTGGTCTATTTAGTTTTCGCAAAAAAGCATGCGAGACATATGAATGTGTAGACCCCGAATCAATTAGAACATAAGCATTTTGAGTACAAATTGAGAGTATACCTGACACAACAGTCTCGGTATTCTGCACATCTCCTGGTACAAGTGAGAACACTCGGCCTTGCTTTAGAGGCTCCTTTCCGGTAGCTTTGGGATTGGGTTTCGATGCAACAGTTGATGCTGCTGCGCTAGCTGCAGCTTTACTATTGCCTTGAGAAGTGGAAGGGTAATCTTTAACCATATGACCCACTTTGCCACACCTATAACAAGTACCAGAGATTTTATAGCAAATCCCCTTATGCCTTTTCCCACATTCAGAGCAGGGTGGTATGGAATTGTTTCTCTGGCTAGAACTGGTTGTTGACCCTGTATTTTACTTTTTGTTCAATGGACTGCTTCGTCCTTTCTTAAACTTAAAACCTCGTCTCTTACCACGCCATTCAGTCGCTGGTGTTTCGGTCTGTTTTAATGCCTCGATGTTCGACTTAGCTATTATCGCCCGGTCAAGAACATCCACATATTTCAGTAACTTCAGCACATTGATTCTGTCAAGTATCTCTACATTAAGGTCGCGTTCAAACTTCCTAGCCTTTTTGTAATTAGTGTCCACCATGTGTGGCGCGTATTTGGCGAGTTCAATAAACTTTGATTCATACTCTGCCACTGACATAGTACCTTATTTCAACTGTTCACACTCAGTCACCTTGCGATCCCTGACACACTGAGGAAAGTATTTTTCAAAGAAGGCTTCTTTAAATTGAGCCCAAGTCAAAGCAGTATTGGTGTCACGAATAAGAATCCACCATCTTCTGGCCTCTTCTTGTAAAGTAAAGGTAGCCAGCAATACCTTGTGTGCTTCGGAACACGGAAACACTTCAAATAATTTCTCTATTTCTAAAACCCATGCTTCGGCCTTTAACGGTTCAAGGCCTCCCTGAAAGGATGGTGGTTTCATTTTACTGAACTTCTGTGTCAAAGCAATTATATCCTCATTAACATTTTGCTCCGGTTGAACTGGAGGAGGTGGGGGCTGTTGGTTCTGTTGTAGCCTCAAGACCTCAGTCAACAGTTCAACCATTCTTTCTAATCTTGCCATCCTTGCCTCAGATGATTCGGATTCATCAGCATTTCGTGCATGTCCATTTCACTATAGGCAATATGGTAATAATAAACATAGGCAGTTACATACTTAAACACATTAGCACATATCTTCATGTCATAGCCACACATACTTTCTCATGCTCATGCAATGCCCTAATTACTTTTCTAGGACATCCAATAGCTTATTTGGACACGTGTGTACGGTATAACTCATGGTTTGATATCGCTCTGATACCACTTTGTCACGACCCAGACCTGCCCCTATGGGTGTAGCATCGTAACCGGCCAGTAATCCGTGATTACCAAAGGCCTGCTCAACAGTAATGACAGTAATACAGAGTAAAGGGGTTGGCGGAAGCCAAAACAGTAAATAAAAGGTGTCCAATGAGCTGTGACAGTCTGAATGCAAAAAGACTTTATGAACAAGTCACATTCGTAACCAAAACACATTTACATACCAGATATACATACATACAAGTTAGGGATTCAATCCCTATGCCATAACTGTATAGTAGGAGTCTATAACATTTATTACAAAACAGAAACAGAAGTGTGACTCCGAACACCCCAAAACAGTCGTAGCTTGAACGGACTTGGAACCTCGAGGCGAGGCACAAAGGTTGGCTTGACAAAACAAGAGCTAACCCGACGCTCCTAGCTCTGGTCTGGTGCCTGGACACCTATATATATATATATATATAAATAGTGAGCTAAAGCTCAGTGAATAACAGTTATGTAAAGAGGTTAAGAATGAATGTCATTTCAGTAATTAAACAGCCATATCAGTCACTTAGAAACCATAGCAGTTATATGTGGTGCATCCCATAGCAAAACAGTACAGTAGGTCTTAACAGACCGAATAGTCAGTTGATGGCCATCATAACAGTAAACAGTAGTAGTTCCAAACATGGGAACTAACAGAGATCTCTGTGACAATAGCAGTAATAGTATAGTAACAGTGAATTGCTATGGATGCCACAGATACAGTTTACAAATAGGACAAACATTCATTCATTAAACAATAACGTTTCAGTAAGCAAAACAGTTGATCAGTCAGAAAAAAATCATAATCGAACATATCTTTACAACATTGCTACTCACAAAGCTCTGGGCTATAAGCAACTAAAAAGTGGGTGTCCTCGGGTGCCAACCCTACACAGTTATAGAACGAACACACACTAAGTTACACACTTGAGAATCAACAACTTAGTCCCTATCTTGACTCGGTGTGGTTCTACATCAATATCCTCATTAAAATGCCTTAAACATGGCCTAGGAATGCCTAGGATGGAAAGAGGATGCAAGGATGCACTTTAAAACACTTTTCAAAATTTGCTGAAACAGGGATCCACGCTCGAGCGGACATGCAGACAAAGGAGCTCCGCTTGAGCATGACTTCCTACGCTCAAGCGGACTGCAAACTTCATGAAAAGTACTGGATGCATGCAATTCACGCTCGACGGACGCTCGACCCCTGCTCAAGCGTAAGACTCAAGTCCTCGCTCGAGCGTGAACTTTCTCGCTCGAGGGGACTGTAAAATACATGAACTTCTGGGCATATGCATTTCACGCTCGAGCATGACTCAGAGTGTACGTTCGAGCATGAAGTCCTACGCTCGAGCGTGGGTCCAAAATCTAGAATTTCCAGATTCATCCCCAAGCACAAAACTCAACTTAAAAGCCTCAAAATTCGATCCTTTCGGGCCAATTTTCTGGAAAACACTTTAAAACCCATAATATAACATGTCTTGAAGATCAATTTGAAAAATCAAAGCCCAAAGGTAAGTCAATTAAACACAAATTTCAAATAAACTTCAAGAACAAGATGTACATTTAACATGCATGTATTCAATTGAGTTCAAAGCTTCTAACACACGATCAAATGAGTCAATCCCTCCAAAATCATGATGAATTCATGAACTACAACTAGAAAATGGACATGCATGTGGGGCTTTTTATGAAAACAACCTAAAATCCTAAGAGCATGTGCATGCATGCATGAATTAGCTACTCAAATCAACTGCTTAAACCAATTCTTGACTTAGATCGCTGATGACTCATGAACCATGCAAGATACAACTAGAATTCACAATCAAGAAGATGATTTCCTACCTTAGGTCTTGAATATCAAGGTATGGAAGCTCAATTCGCAATTATCCTCCAAATCTTCTAAGTCTCCAAGCCAAATTCTTGATGAACTAAATTTTCTCCTACTCTCCCTCCTTCTCTCTCGAATTGGTCTCTAGAGGAAATGGGTGAGATGGTGCAACAAAGTGATATAGGAAAAATCAATTAATGGCCTAAAGTGCCCACTTAATGACAATATTGAAATAAACTTGAACTAATGTAATTTAGTTTTATTTAATCTAATTTAATCATACCAAATCGCATTTCAATTAAATCTACCATAAAATCACATAAATTCTAATTAGCATAAAATACTAATCAATTTCAGATTCGGCCGCCGATAAGTCCTTCAATTTACAATTCGAAACTTAAAACATGAACAGATCGATCAAATGACAAACAGATGGAAATGCAAGTAAAGTAATATACTCTTGCAATTAATTCAGAATTTCAGTCAAATCAGCTACTTATCATTCTCAGTTACAATTTAGCATTAATCAGAGGTGAGGGTTGTCACAATAAGGTCCTTAAGAGAAGTGCATATCAATTGAAATCTTTAGAGAGGCAGCAATATAAGAGAAATATAAATGGGAAATATCTTAAGAGATACTATCCGACCATGTGGAAGACTTTCAAAGGAAGTTGTTAAGTGCCAATACATTTCATATAAAGGCAGAGCAAGTCTTTTTTTTTTTTTTTGGTCCAAAAGAAGCAGGTTTGTTTAAATTGAAAGCACTTGATATTTATTCAACTTAAACAATGAGGGCATTGTTTGCACCCATTTTTGTTGGTTCCTGTCGATAGATGGACTAGTTGGGATACGACATATGGCAAAATCAAATGAGGGTTCAATAGTTGTGAAAGAGGGTAAGCGATATGAGAAAGATTGATAAATGTACATTAAACAACGCTGGTGATAGAGCAGTTACTAACTAAGTTATGGGCTTAGTGGGTGACTTGCAGAAAGAGGAAAGTGCATGGTAGGAGTTTCTTTCTCTATCGATGGAAGGTCTAAAAGAATGAGAGGTGTGTGGCAACTTAAAGAGGAAGGATCTCAACAGATAGAAGTGAAGGTTTAATGTGATTAGAAGGCCTAGAAGCTAGGAAGCAATTACAGCAGTTGCACAGCAGCAGTTGCAGATTAAGGAGATCATGGAGGCATGGGAAAGAAGAAGTATAAAGGTCAGAAATTTGCAAAGGGAGAGGACATCATCAACAACACAAACAACTTAGTTTTAAACTTAGCATAATGTAGGAGTAGCTTTCTTAGTTTAGGAGCAGTTTCTTCCACAATTCAAATCCTTGTAAACTGTTGTGAACTTCAGTAATTTCATCTTGGAATTACTTTTTGTTTACTTTGTTTGCTTTGTAACTGTTACCATCAATTGATCCAAAAAAGTCTTCATTCTTTTGAGGCATTTGAACCACTTCAACAATTGCTTGATTGTTCTTGTTTTATTGTCTAGTTTAAGGTTATTGCTTGGTTGTTGTCGATCCAGGCCCAACATAATTTTTACTGACACATGGCCTTTAGAATTATATTGAATTTGGTGACTCGAGGTGAAGCCATTGCATAACCATTGCGGTTTGTCAAGCTTGTGCAATGGCTCTTTCTCTCAACCTTGCTCGTGTGGAGATTGAATGAGATAGCAAGAATGTAATTCACCTTTGTGTATCTGAAAGCGCCCTTCCGTGGAAGTTGAGTGCCAGTATAGGTGACATTCGAATGATGTCTCGATGATGTGATTTGTCTTTTAATTGATGTCCTAGAGTGGCTAATGGAGCCGCTAATTGAATCGCTCGAGCATGTCTTCATCATTCTTTAATGTTGGATTGGGTTTCCCAGCATCTTATGACTCTTGTAAGGTGGCTTGATTTCAATTTTGAGTAATTGAAGTTATTCATTCCAAAAAAAAATGGTAAACCCTCCAAAGCAACCTTCTTAGACTGTATTTGATCGGAAAATTTTATGAGGAAAATAGAAAAGAAAAAAAAAAAAGAAAATAAGAAAGAATTAATAGGATTTGAATTTCACAATATATTTGATTAAGTTAAGAAATAGAGAAAAAAAATAACCTAAGTGAATCCAAAAGACAAAATGTAAGATTGCATTTCTGTCTCACTTTCCATTCCCCTATGTTTTTATTATAATCAATGGTAAAATACAAATACATCCCTTGAGGTTTGTTTAAAATACAAATTGCCTTCTGTGGTTTGAAAATTTACAAATACCTCCCTGTCAGAATTTTTTATTTAACAGAATTAATTGAAAAAATGAAATTTCTAACTGTTCACCTATACAATAATAAAATTATCTGAATTATAAATTAAAATAAAATTTTAACATTATTAAAAACTGTTAATTAACTTAATAATTTATTGATAAAATGATCTATTTGTTATGAAATTAGAAACCTTATGGGACATAATGTAATTTCTAGAACCACAAGGGGTAGTTTATAATTTAAGTAAATCTCGGAAGGTATGTTTGTAATTTACCCTATAATCAAACATAAAGTGAAATTACATTTCTTTATTCTTTTTTATTTCTATCATCAAATTTTTCAACTAAACACAACATTAAATTACACATTAATAATACCCTCTAAATTATGCCGATGACACAAATGAGAACATCATGCATTTGTCTATTAGCTTCGTGGTCTTTGGCTTTTGTTTGGCTATGCTACGCTTGAAAGCATCCCCACTAGTGATTGTTATTTTGATTAATGATTTAAAATTTAGATCATTGAACTAATTGAAAAAGAGACTGGATTAAGAATTATATTCGATTGTCAAGTCAATCAAAATTGAAGTAAAATAATTATAATTAATTTATAAATATATTAAAAATTATACACAAATAAAAAAAATATATGTATTAAGATACCTACAAAGTTGGAGCACTAGTGTCTATACTTATATTTAAAAATATAAATATATATTTTTTAGTAAAATTAATTTCTAATTAAAAATTTAAAAATA
The DNA here is from genome assembly GCF_004153795.1 of Camellia sinensis. Classification (NCBI taxonomy): domain Eukaryota; kingdom Viridiplantae; phylum Streptophyta; class Magnoliopsida; order Ericales; family Theaceae; genus Camellia; species Camellia sinensis. Next base: position 707,909 of record NW_021025041.1, on the reverse strand, counting down.
AATTTTTTTGTTTATAATAATTTTTTAAACTTTTTTTAAATAATTATTTGTAGAATTTAATATGATAGTTATAAATTTAATTATAAATTATATTTTGATTATTTTATTTTATACAAATTGTTCATTTTGTATAAATTTTGTTCTTTTATTAAATTCATTTATAAATTAATTATAATTATAAATACATTGGTTGACGAGGGTGATGGCAGTTATTTGGGAGGTGGTCCGGCTTATGTAATCAATCATTTTCCTACACATAATTTAATGACCATTTATATATTTCCTTTTATTTTTTGGGCAATTTGGTGACAACTCCATTATTGTTAGAAGGATCGACAAATTTCATTTATAGCATCCAGGACGAAACGCACAACAAATACTCATTATTTTATGTTCATTTATTAAATTTTAAAATTTTATAATTTTTAATGTAGTTATTATATCAAAATATTAAACTTTAAAATTTCATAATTTTTAATGTAGATATTAATTTTTTATAAAATTAATAAAATTAAAAATTTTGAAATGTTCTTATTATAAGATATATCAAATAAGATTCATGTTGCTTATAAAATTATAAAAAAAGAAATGCATAATAAAATTTTACTATACAAACTAATGTTAATGATAGTGATTTTTTATTGTCCAAGTTTAGCATTTAAAAATAAAATTTTCACCATTATCACCACTCAACACCACACTCATTATTAATGTTACAATCATCACTGAAAATATTAAAAGTAAAATTTTACTTTGGATTTAACATTTAGAAAACGAAATTCCACCACTACTATTTTCATTATCATTATTATCATTAGCATTAGAAATCTTAAAATAGAAATATATGACAACAATGAAATGTTAACATTAACATACTAATGTTTGGTTTGCCTCTCAAACCATGACTCCATCATCATATTTCAACTCTCTGTTTGATTAGAATTTTCAAAATATGATTCCAAATCACATTTCAAAGCACATTTTGAAAACATGTTTAGTAAATCAGAGAGTTTTTGAATTTTTGGTCTAACCAGCCGTCCGCCTAGACATCTTTCCAGACATTTTTTGAATTTTTGGGTGTACACGGTCATCTGCCCAGACATCCTCTCGGACGTCAAGTTGACCGGAACAAAGCCTTTTTTTTTTTTTTTGCGCAATATATATATATATATATTTGTTGTTGATATGTTTTAAATATAGAAATTATTTTTGTTAGACCAAAAAGACAAATTATTTGGCCATTTATTTAAAATTAACCAAAAAAAATTAATTTGTCACAATAATTTCTAAAAAAAAAAATAAACAAAACAATTAAAAAAAATTATAACTAAATATACAATCAAAAGTAATTTTAAAGTACTAGCTAAATATTTTTTTTAACAAAAAATAATATATTTTTTAAATGTTTTAAATAAAAAAATATTTTCAGAATTTTTTTAATTTTTCAAATAAAAAATTATTTTTTTCAATAATTATTTTTTTGAATTGAATTTTAAAAAGAGTTTGGTTATGAGCTTTAAATAGAACATTTAATTGAGTTTTGAGTTGTATGTTTGGTTATGAGTTATAAATTTTTGAATTAAGTTTTGAAAACTCTTTTCAAAACTCATAATCAAACAACTTTTCTTATTTTAAAACTCATTTCAAAAAATCAAAACTCAATTTAAAATTCAATTCAAATCTCATAACCAAACAAATTTTCTCTTTTCAAATCATAATTTCAAAACTCATAAATTCAAAATATAATTCTACACTCAAATAATAATTTTAAAACTAAATCAAACGCTAAATTTTGTTAACATACTAAATTTTATTGTATTTGAATATTGAACAATAAAATTTTACTATCTAAATATAACTCATAAAAAATGAATTTTCACACCACCACCACCACTAATATGTTAAAAAAAAATTCTGTTACTACTCATCACTAAGATCATCTCCAATCGTGTATAAAATTTATCATCAAATTTAAATTTGATAAAAAATGGTTCATTTTTTTGCTCCAACAGTTTCATCAAATTGCCATCAAAGCCAAGATTTTACTTTTCTTTAATCAAACTGAAGACCAATATGTCTTTTATCAAATTACTATTCATTGTCGTTGGATTTTCACCCCCCAGGTGTCCTCTCGGATGATCACCTCAAGGCAAAAGTTTGTGATAAAATTACATTGGCTGACCGATTGCCAGGTCGTACCCCCCGGATGACCACCTCAAGAAGAAAAATTGTGAAAAATTTGCATTGCCCGGTCAATCGGTCAGACGTCTGCCCGGTGGTTTGACGAAACCTGTCATGACCCGAACTCGCCCCTAAAAGTTTGGGTCATAACCGGTCAGTAATCCGTCGGTTATCGAAGGCCTCAAACGAATATACAAAATATTTATGTTAATAGGGCCATAATGGAAGCATACAATGAGAAGGAGTCCATTGAGCTGTACATACATGCCATGATCAGAAACATACATATTAAATCTCACATCACACTTCATGACATATGCCATAATACTTATACACATACATTATATATAGAAAACCCAGAAGCAAAACTTATAACATCATAGACTATACAAAACCCAAGCTTCTCAAGCTTGGCCAAAACACCACTAGAGCCCCGATGTAGGGGTGTAACTTGGGTGGCTTTATAAAAGGCTGACTTCGATGAGGTCTCCAATGTGGAACTCCATGATGCTCACCTACATACATACAAATAAACGGAGTGAGCTGGAAGCCTAATGAGTAATCTCCATATAAGGGGTTAAATATATGAGCCTTATGTTTCATTTAATCACTATAAAGATCTTGGCATATTAAAAAATCGTTTCGAAAGCACATAGTATCAAATACCATTCATTGATCCTTCCATAGCTTACGAAATAACGAAATTCATACTTTTCTTTTAATCACATTTACAGAACGGCCTCGGGCCCAACTTCTAACAAAACGGCCTTAGGCCCAACACATAACAAAATGACCTCGGGTCCAATATATCAAAACGGCCTCGGGCCCAATCATATATCAAAACGGCATCAGGTCCAACATATAACAAAACGGCCTCGGGCCCAATCATATATCAAAACGGCCTCAGGCCCAACATATAACAAAACGGCCTCGGGTCCAATGATGTATCAAAACAGCCTCAGGTCCAATCATATATCAAAACGGCCTCAGGCCCAACATATAACAAAACGGCCTCGGGCAAATCATTTATCAAAACGGCCTCGGGCTCAATCATATATCAAAACGGCCTCAGGCCCAATCTTATATCAAAACGGCCTCAGGTCCAACATATAACAAAACGCAACATTGACACAATTTACCATTCATGGCTCAAGTGCACAACGAAGAACAAATATGTACAATACTACAAAAATTGCTCACCGTGATTTAGGCTTTAATTAATTGCTAAATTACCATACAGTCAAAGATTGACATCATACTGAATGTTTATAGCGAATCATCAGCTTATACAAAACGTCCAACGGACCATAGACCAATAACAGTTACTAAGGGTCAAAGCACATTTTCCCAATTTATCATAATCGTCGCTCAAAATAAGACTCATTCATTCTTATCCAAACATTCTTTTGGAAACTTGCCATAGCATGATTACTCTGAAGATTTCAAGCATATTTTATCATTTCGGAAACGCTCGTCAAGGCACATAAGTTATACAAAGCATAAGTTTCACAATTCTAGAGTATTTCATATGAAAATACTGTTACAAAGAAAATTACTCACAGTGCTTGGTCGAATAACACTCCTTAACGACTCAGCCTGTAGAAACATAACCAAGCATAACATTTCAAAACACATTACTTTCAATTTCAATCGATTTATTCATTACATATCCGTTCAATCATTCCCCATTCTTTAATTCCTCTCAAGTGTTTAATGTTAAATTTCTCTACATGTGATTCACGTACAAAGCTTGTGCCACAGATGTATTTTAAACGGCCATAAATGTTCATGACTTAACTTAATGTCTCCTACAACAATCACATATGTTTTCCATTGAAAATATCATGTTTACATATTTAAGGTTCAAGAAAATAGGAAGAAGCGAAAGGGAACTAAGTTAGGGTAGAAAATGGCATGAAACAGTTAAAAGAAAATGAACAGCCTTCACTAATTTGAGCATATCTATTTGTGTACTTAGAATTTGGATGTTAGACCACCACCATTGGAAACTAGACTTCTGGGGCTTGAATTTAGGCTCACGAATCGTCTAAAACGGAGTCCAGATGACGGATATATGCCTATTTGAAGTTACTAGGTATAAGCTGAAAGAGGGCCGGCCGTACGTGCGCCCACTTTGACCGTTCGTGCGGCTTAAATCCGCTCGAGTGGAAAAACCGGCCGCTTGAGCGCCCAAAGGGCAGAATGAAACCTCTTTTTTTCTTCATGTTCTGCTCGTGCGGTGTCCATGGCCGCTCGTGCGGTTTGGGCAAAATCAGACAATCCGAAAATGGTTCAAAGATGCAAACTTCCTAAACTCATTTCCAAGCCCAAATTCATGTAAAAACAACTCAAAAACATGATAGCGAAGCATGATACAAGTGTAATCCCTCATTAAACATATCAATCTTGCATCAACAATAATTTCATGGTCTCATTTTGTCACGACCCGAACCCGCCCCCATGGGTTAGGGACGCAACCGGCCAGTAATCATGAGATTACCTACGGCCTCAAACCAAACCAAATGTATTTTAACAGAGTTAATGGGGGCCAAACGGAAGCAATTTAAAACTTTGTCCATAGAGCCGTGCTTATATGCACATCATAACATTCCAGACATACATATGTTAATAACTCACAACAGAAACTGCAATGACATAAGATTCTATACAGACAGGATCATCCAAAACAAGTCAACCTATGACAAACTATTCACATAGATACATAAAGTCCCTGCCGGCAAGACAAAATGTAATTACATAGCAAAGGCAAGGGTGGGTCTCAAGAGTGAGACGCAAGGCTGACTTCCCCAAAACTCGGATTTTCCTAGCAGACTTCACTGGGGCTGGGTTTGGACTTCCCTTGGCTCACCTACAAATACATGAATGAGCGTGAGCGATAGCCCAGTGAATAATATCAAATATGACAGTTGCATAACAATATGTAGAACAATATACACCAAACGGCCTTGGGCCCAGTTCATACTTCTATTTAACGAATATATATACAACTATACAAAATTCAAATCAAATAGTTCTAAACATTCTGGCCTTTGGCCCAATCGGGTTTCCATTCATGGCAAAACGGCCTTCGGCCCATTCACTGATGTCGAAACAGCCTTCGGCCCATTCATTCATATCAAAACGACCTTTGGTCCATTCATTTATGTCAAAACGGCCTTCGGCCCATTCATTCATGTCAAAACGACCTTTGGTCCATTCATTTATGTCAAAACGACCTTTGGTCCATTCCCAATTAACAACTCATAAAGTTAATAAGGAAATAACAATTGGACATTGATAAGCTTTCAAATATTGATATTACTCACAGTGATCGGTTTGTGGATGCGCCCTGGGGCTTGACCCTAGACATTTCATGAATACAAAAGGGTCATTAACAGTTCAATCCGTTCTTTAATGCACATATTCCTCTTTAGGCTTTATTTCTATCTCATTAACTCATTTACAATGTTTAACATATGCCTAAGAGTGCTTACGAGTGAAAGAGAACGGAAAACGAAACATAGAACGCACGAACAAAATTCCAGGAAACAGGGTCCCCGCTCGAGCGTAAATTTCTCCGCTTGAGCGGACCCTTAAGGCCTGCTAAAGTACTGGTTGCACGAAAGATGCGCTCGAGCTGAAGGCCTGTCTACAAGACTCCACGCTCGAGCGTGAGGTGTCCCACTCGAGCGGACATCCAACTCTGCAAAAATGCTGGGAGCACGATTTTCCCGCTCGAGCGGCCATTACCCCGCTCGAGCGGACCTCAAAAATCTGGGTTTCCCAGATCGTTGCAAGTTAAGGGAGCAGAAGCTTTATGTCAAGCTAGAGAAGTGTTCTTTTTGCCCAAGAGAGGATTAAGTTCCTAGGGCACATTGTTGAGCATGGATATATCAAAATGAACCAAGAGAAGGTCAAGGCAATTCAAGAGTGGTAGCCACCCACTAATGTCTCAGAGTTGCGGTCATTCCTTGGGTTAGCTAATTATTATCGCAAGTTTGTTGAAGGCTACTCAAGACTAGCTTCCCCATTAACAGAAATGGCGATTACAACATGAGCTTTAACCAAAACTCTACATGGATCATGTGTTTCAAGCTCAAACATGCAAATTCAAGGTAATCTCTTACATGCGTGAGTTCTAAGACTTCAAACTCAACAAAAATCAACTTATTACATGCTCTTGATTACAAACAACTCTTGAACTCACAAGATTACAAGTTCAATTCATAATTTCAAGAGTCAATGGCTTACCTAGAAGTCCAATTCTTCAATCTATGGTCCAATTTGAGTTGGACTTCAAGATTCCAAGCCCTCAAGATCAAACACAGATTTTTCTCTCTTCTCTCTCTCTAAAGGTCGGCCCTCTCCTCTCCTTAGAGTGAATATCAGCCAAAATGAAGGTATATGAGAGAATGAGATGTGTAGTGCTCAAATACAAGAAGCCCCACTAGCCACATTTAAGATATTAAACAATTGGAGCACAATGCCATTAAATAATTCAATTTAATCTGGCCCGAATAAATTTTCAATTAAATTTCACCGTAGGCTCTAAAAATTATGCCAAACACAATGGCGTAATAAATTTCGGGTTCTGTGGCCGATAAGGCCCTCAATTGAATTTCCCAAGCTGAGTATGCGAACAGATATTCATATAATGGCACACAAATCATATCAAAACATATAATCACAATGACATTTGGGACCAATTAGCATAATACAGAACAGGGGTATCACACATCTTTTCACAATTTCATACATTACATACACAAATTCAAAATACATGATACATGAGCAATCTTTCAACAAATATTGTTTTCATGAATTATCTAAGGTTTGTTTCATACATTATTCACAAGATTGAACTCTAATCATGAAAAATCAAAACATTCAATTTCCAATTTCTTAGTTTAGCTCAAATAAACACATAACCCAAAACCCTAACTCAAAAGGGTTTCAAATCTTTAAATCTCTATATGTTTTCAAGCAATAGATGAGTTATATACAAGAATTCCAAGTAAATTTCCATAGCTTAACTCAATCTAGGGTTTGCCCCTTAAACCTCCACCAAATCTCTTGCTTCTACTCTTTTTCTCTCTCTAACTCCTCCTTTAGCAAAGCTTTCCCAACCAAAAATCATCCACTCAAGAACTAGAGAGGTATAAATATAATATAGGCTAATTAAAACATTACAAATCGTAATTTTACAAAATTCCATCGAAGGCTCTAAAAATCATGCTAATCACAGATATGAAGTCAGTTTTGGTTTATCGCGCCTCTATGACTTTCAATTTTCAGTTCAAAGTTCTAATTGCAACAGATTTTCCTACATTCAACAGATATAAAATCCAAAATCACATATTTCACATACTTAACTTGCAAATTCATATTAAATACATAAACACGTGTATAATTAAGCATAATACGGGTTGGGTTATCACAAAACCGCAAAACCCTCCGTTGGAACATTTGATATCAAAAAGAGTTTTTTCTCAAATTTTTACTCAAATTTGGTAAAAGAATTGATATACCGTTGTAGATGCCCTAACATGTTAAGAATAATAAAATGTGTTAAAAAGAGTAAAATATAGTTAGGGCGAATTAGACTAACAGACCCTATAGTTTGGAACTCCTGTCATTTTGATTCTTAAATTTTCAATTATGACACATTTGATCCTAAATTTTGAATTTTGTTCTAAATAAGAATAATTGAAGATACCATTACTTAATTTTAATGGCCAAATTGTCAATTTGATAAAATATAAACTAATTTGACAAAAACAAATGTCAAAAAAATATTTTTAAATTTTTAAAAATTATTTCTATCCACCAAAGATAAAATCTCTCTGTCCCAAAATGTTAGTCCATTATTCTATTTTTCATTGTCTCAAAATATTAGTCCATTTTTAAAAATCAATGACTAAAACAATATAAATTTCTTATTTTGCCTTTCTTTTAAATTCATTAACAACACAAAAAGTACAATTATGATAATTGATATTCTCCAAAAAAATGTACTATCAAAGGGTAATTTTGAAAAATTAATTTTTTTAAAGTGCAATAATTGTATTATCAAAAAAAGTTAAATTTTCTAAAAGGGACTATTATTTTGGGATAGAGGGAGTATGTAAAATTGATAAATCTTTTAGACATTTATTTTTTTTTTGTCAAATTAATTTTTATTATATGTTTGGATGATGATCAAATAATGGGTGGTTATTAGGATTTTAATGTGTAATTAGTATATTTAGGGCTATTTTGAGAACATGGCTAAAAGCTTTTAGCCTATTTTATGTCTCATCATCTCTCTATTTTTTTTACACGTTTTTAAAAAAAAAAATCAAAAAAGTTAATTTTTAACTAACTTTTCAAAATAACCCTTAATATATGATATATTTTTAATTTTGGATTGATTTAATAATGATATCAAAGTTATTGTCATATTTGACTTTTAAAAAAATAGAAACAATTTAATGAAAATAAAAAAATTCATTTAGTAAAATAAATAAATGTCTAAAAGATTTATCAAATTTACATAATTTTATCTTTAGTAAGTAGAAATAATTTTTAAAAATTCAAAAATATTTTTTTGACTTTTATTTTTGTCAAATTAATTTATATTTTATTAAGTTGATGATTTTGTCATTGAAATTAAGTAATGGTATATTCAATTGTCCTTATTTGAAACAAAATTTAAAATTCAAAGTCAAATGTGTCACAATTGAAAAGTTAAGAATTAAAATGACACAAATTCCAAATTATAGGAATTATTAGTGTAGTTCGTGCATGTATTTATTTTTAAAAGAAATAAAAGTAAAAACAAAAAGATTTTAATTTGTTTCTCAGTACAAATCCATACAAATGAGAGCATGTTAAATCCATTCGAATCCAAAAAAGATAATAAATGTGAACAAAATATACTCACATTTCATTTAATTTCATATTTTTTTTTTCCAAATCTCTCTTTAAATTTATAAACCAAACACAACCATAAATAAACTTTCATTGTAAGAAGTGTGAGACCCAACACATTTTAATTCTTATTAAACCCATTCTTTGTTTATCATATGGCCCCTTAGAAAAAAGATTTAGAGTGGATCTCATATGATGCGATGTTTTGATCTTAATTTTTTTAAATTTTTTTATATCATTAATACATTTTTAGAACTTTCAAATTAAAGGAATGTGTCATTTCTGGGACCCTAATACCTCCAATAAGCCCTCAAGTTCTTCATCTGAATGAACCGTCCAGCAGCGATAGTGTGACGGCCCATCGGTGGAATCATCAAAGCCTAATAATAAGGCACAGCTCAAAAATAGCATAAAAGACGCATTTTCAGAATAAGTGCGTTGTTCTATGAAGATGATTAAAAGTTATTTTTTGATTATTTTTTTAATTTTTTATGAAAGAAGAAAGTGTGTTAAAAGTCGGTAAGTGGTTTTTAATCCACTTCTCAAAATAACCCATAAACTTTTCCCTCCAAAACAAAACAAAATAAATCAAAGGACGAATTATACTAATCGTCTCTATAATTTAAGACTCGTGTCATTTTAATTCTTAACTTTTCAATTGTAACACACTAATAGTAACCCGTGCTATGCACAACATGTAAAAAAATTAATAATATATTTTTATACAAAATAATATAATTGTTAAATTTTTATATGCAAATTATAAAAACAAAGAAGATTGAAATTTACAATTTAAGAAGCACAATTTTATCACAAATTATTTATTACTTTTTAATTTGTCACAAAATTCAAAATTGCAAACTATGATGAGCTTAACCCAAGCAACTTGAGTCGAGCTTAAAAATTTTTAGAAATTGAACAACATGGTTTTTAATTAAGTGAGAATCTATGTAGAAATTCAAAAGTTCAAATTAAATTTGAGTGAACTTGGACAGAAACACCAAATAACCTGAGCAACCAAAACAAAATTATATGTATAAATATATAAATTATTTGCTAATTTATTTTTTTAAATAATAAATAAAATTAATTAAAAATTTTGTAAGAGGAGCTAATTTGAGCCCACTAAATTATTTAAGCCCAATAGCCCAAGATTAGTGGACCCGAATTTATCGCAAGTCCAAGAATCGGTGGACCCAGATTTATCGCCATCAAACGGATTGAATCGCTCTAAGCCTCGAAAGGGTTCGGATCCACGAACCTAGAGACTTACTCGGGCCCGGACTCGAAAGGGTATTAAGCAAGCCTAGAGATCCGAGGCATTCGGACTCGAAAGAGTTCGGATCCACGAACCTAGAGGTCCGAAACACTTGGCTTCGAACGGATTCAGACGCAATCTAGAAGTCGCTCCGTTAATGAGTCCCAGAACACTTGCAGGCTCGGAGCTTTCCAGGGTCTACGCATCAGAACCATGGGCGTAATGGAGTTCGAACAAAGGACCCGATCCCGAGGACGGTGAGTGGAGATAAATTCACTCTTCGGTTAAACTAGCCTATACCCGGGTCGAGGTGGCAC
>NW_021025041.1:642606-683957 GCF_004153795.1 Camellia sinensis | reverse complement strand
TCGTTTATCTTTATTTAAATTATATAATAAATATATTATTTATATATTAAAAATATATAAATATATATAAAAATAATAATATAAATACATTTTTTATATATTAAATAATATAAATAATATTAAAAAAAAATTATCAAGCCGAGCCGAGCTCGAGTTTTATTAAAATTAACGAGTCGAGCCAAGCCGAGCTCGAGCTCAACAAACGAGCTCAATAAGTAAACGAGCCGAGCTCGAGCTCAGCAAAGCTCGGCTTGGCTCATTTCGTTTGCAGCCCTAGTGGTAACCATTCGGGTGCCAGGTCACTAGCCCACAAAATACTTCGCACGGGTTACTTCTGGCCTACTCCCAATCAAGATGCCACTGAATTCGTGATTAAATGTGATAAGTGCCAACATCTCTCATGCTCCTCCTACAGAACTGATCACACTTTGTAGTCCTTACCCATTTGCCAAATGGGGGATCGACTTAGTTGGCCCACTGCCCACCGGCTGAGGCCAAACCAAATTCGCAATCGTCGCCATTGACTACTTCACTAAATGGGTGGAGGCGGAACCCCTCACCATAATTACCGAGCAGAACACAACCAGATTCATTTGGCAGTCGATCGTGTGCCAATTTGGCATCCCTCAAGTCATCGTTTCCGACAACGGTAAACAATTCGACAATGCCAAGTTCAGGAAATTCTGTGCGGAACTTCAAATCCAGCCATGTTTCTCTTCCCTAGGTCATCCCAAGCCAATGGCCAAGTTGAGGTTACCAACCGTCCTCTTCTGAAGATTATCAAAACTAAGTTGGAAGCTGCTAAAGGACTCTGGGCTAAGGAATTACCAAACGTACTATGGGCCTACCGCACTATCGCCCGAATACCCACGGGGGAGACCCCCTTTCGCTTAACATATGGCGCTGAGGTGGTCATCCCAGTGGAAATCGGTCTGCTTACACAAGGGGTTCTGCACCTGCATCCAGAACTAACTGAAGAACTGCATCGGGCAGACTTAGACCTAATTGAAGAGCTCCGAGAGCCCACTGTTGTCAGGCGGGCCTCATATCAACAGAAAATGAGAACACACTACAACCGCAAAGTCCGACTGAGGGAGTTCGCCGTAGAGGACCTTGTTTTGTGCGAAACAACTCTTGCCACCAAAAATTCGGCTGAGGGCAAGCTGGCAGCCAAGTGAGAGGGACCTTACGTTGTTAAGGCCTGACCTCGTCCGGGCACTTACCGACTTCAGGACATGGAAGGTCGAGATCTCCCTCATCCATGGAACGCCGAGCACTTGAAGCGTTATTTTCAATAAAGCCCTATTTTTGTATTGATCAATTGTTGTATGTTCTTTTTGACAGTCTGCACACTTGGATGTTTTTGTCATTTTCTCACATGGTGTAAATTTGTGATCAATGGGCTACGCTTTAAATGACAAATGATCTCATATCTCAGTTATCTGCGTGGTATTTCAATAACCCCCTGCTTGCAGCCTCAGCCAAACTGAGTACGAAGGGCTCAGCTAGACTGAGTTATTTAAAGCCTCAGCCAGACTGAGCACGAAGGGCTCATCCAGACTGAGTTACATAAAGCCTCAGCCAGACTGAGCACAAAGGGCTCAGCCAGACTTAGTTAATTATGGCTCACGCCAAACTGAGCACGAATGAACAGTTCGGCCAAGACCATTCTTGCAACTTCATGATTGTAGCATAGTTGCCATAGTTAAAATCTAGGTCCATGCTTTTACGTCTCTTAACATTTTTTACATTTTTATCTTTCATTTTTAATTCCGTTACAATCCACATGCCTCGTCACCCAACCCAATCTTTTATTTTTCAACACTCTTACAACATGATTTAAAACTTCACACTTTAAGACCTTTACATTTCAACGTTTTTATTGTTAACATTTTTTGCGTCATGGTTTTCTCACAAGTTAGACTGGCTCCCTACTTCTCAACTTTTGCTATGATTTATACACAAGCCTTATTTAAATGCCCATTCTCATTCTTTTCAGATCTACAAGTAATACAGACAACAGTATGAAAAAGCACAACTCATAATTTTATTTACAAACTTACACATAAATTCACTACAGAAATTACACGACCAAAAACAAAAAACAAAACAAAAAAAAAAATTTATTTACAAATAACAACACGCAAAACGCAAAAATTTTACATCAATCATTCATCCTCGCTCGAGACCAGGTCTTCTTCGTCAACCTCTTCATCTATGGGGGTCTGGGCCACATCGTCTTCATCTATTCTCACATTGCTGAAGTCCAAGTCTAGGAACAACTCTTCTGCTTTACGCTTAAACGTCTTCTAGCCGCTGTCCCAGAACTCAGCCATCTCATGCTTGTAGAAGTCCGACCGCTGGAAGCTCTGGATCACTTCCTCTTCACTCCTACTTCCAGCGGTCGCTCCCAACGGGCCAGCCCCCTTATCCCCTTCTCTCGCCAAGTTGTTGGCGATAGCGGCATCAATAGCCATCTGGAAATCGACGGACCCCTTGAACTGCTCTACTGCTGCAACACATAGGTTGGGGTACGCCGCCCTCTCAGATGCCATCTTGGCCCTCTCCTCTTCCAAGGTCTTCTCCAACCCTGCTTTCTCAGCCACTGATTTAGCCCTCTCGCTGACCAGGGCCTTCTCCATCTCTGCCTTCTCGACCGCCAGTCTAGGCCGCTCGTTCGCCAGCGCCCTCTTCAACTCAGCGATCTTCTGATCTGCTTCTTCCTTTTCTTTGATCGACTGAGCGCGTAGATGGTCATTGCAGACCATGGCCTCATCCCACCTTCCGTTGGCGACGGTGCAGGCTTTCTGGGCCTCTTCCAGCTTCTTCTGCTTGCCAGCCAACTGGAACTCGAGCGACAACACCTTGCGGTGTTCTGTCTCCAACTCTAACTTGGTCGCGAGCAGCTCAGCATTAGCACGGTCTGCTGAATAGCCCTGCACCATTGCCAACACCTCTATCTTCTTAGCATTCTGGGCATACTCCGGCCCCCTAACACACGCGCTCCGCGCGGCTTTCCTCCAGCCCCCGGTCTCCCTCCTTAAACTTTCAAGCTGGGCCTTCACCTCCTCCAACTTTGCCTCCAGTGGCTTGATTTCGCCTTTTGCATGCGCCGCTTTGTTCAGTAAAGCTCCTGTTAAGGCCGTCGCTTCCATCTGGGCCGAGCACAGCCCCCTTAGCAGTTCGGCCTCTGTGAAACTTGCCATCGAATGCACGGCCGCATCCTCCACTACTCCCAAGAGCCGATCTGCAGCAGTCCTAGCTTCACCTCCTTCTCCCTCCAGTTGCCCAGACACTGCTGGAGCGTGGTAAATGGCAATCTTCAACCTGGCCTTCTCTCCTTTTCCTTGGGGTACAGGACCCCCGTTGGGCTGTTGCTCTGTCCCCTGCTTAGGGCCAGTCGCCCCACCTTCCACTTGTGTTTCGGGGCCCAAGGCATTCTCATCCCCTTCACTGTTCCCTTCAACTCCACTTCGGGGGTCCCCTCTGCCATCCCTTCCTTCATCCTCTTCAAGGCTGGCCCCTCCTCTCTTTTCTGTACTTTCTTCTTCTTCTTCAACACAACCTTCACCTCTTTTTTGCGCTTTTCCTTCAGAGGATCCACTGGAGGTAGTCGTGGCTCAAAATCGCTCAGGTCCTTCTCCCTCAGCGGCTTGGGGCGCAGTCGGACTCGTTTCCTTACGATCAGTTTGGGCGGTCGGCCTAACTTGGCCTCTTTGTACTGATCGGCCTTGGCAAAGGTGGTTCTGTCCTCCGCCTCTTGTCTTTTCCTCCTCGCCTCTAGTTCTGCCGGCACAAGATCTCCACCGGTCGGCTGAAGGCCCAGCCTTGAGTCAAACAAGGCTGAGGGCTGAACAAAGTCATCCCACTTGGCACCCTCATGCTCTCTCCATGCCTTCACTTTTTTCATCCTCTCCTCTACCTCCGCCTCCAACCTTGGCTCAACCGACTTGGTTGGCACCTTCCACACCGTGCGCACTCCTACTTCCCCGTTGGCGGACACATAGAACTACTGTGGCCTCCACCCTTTCACTGACAATGGTAACCCCGCCACCAGACCCTTCCCTGCCGCCGCTTGTAAAGTGACCCAAGTCTCTTGCTAGCACGAAGCCTTATAACTGCAAAAAACTCATCCACCGTCATTGCAGCCCCCTCGTTTGCCCGCGGCCACGCATTTGCACAGGCCAATAAAATCTTCCACGCATTGGGCATCAGTTGCCCCGGAACCACCTCCAGTCGATTCAACACGTCCACTACTATCCGAGGAAGCGGCAACCTCAACCCCCCCTTTAGCGCCTCTTCGTAGAGGGCAAACTCCCCCAGTCAAACGTCAGACGGCCTCTCCTTCGTCGTCGGTAATTTCAACTCTATCTCTGCGGGAATCTGATACCTCTCGCACATCTCCTCCAACTCCTCCGTTGTACATGCCGATTTATCAGCCTTCGTGTGCCAGTGGTCCCGCTCCACTTGACTAATAGGTTTCGTGGTCGCAATCATCGTCCTAGGACGAGCCTGCACTGCCTGACTAACTACTCCTCCTCCCTTCGCTCCGTACGGTACTATTCCGCCAACTCCACCTCATCGTCATCGCCTAACAAATCAAGCCTTGCAATTGCTACTTCCTCTTGGGCCATTTCTCTTGTGTGTCTGCGAATGGCTTCGGACACGGGCACAAGAAAGTTCACAAAATGTTGTAGAGGTGTATCACTGGAAACAAACGAGTTTACTTTTGGAACGCTTTGGTTTTTTGCAAAAAGATAGATAAAGCGGATAACATCAAAAGCCCAAGGCTTGCCTGTATTCCAAGGGTCACGATTAAATTTTGCCAGTTTGAAAATTTTCAAAAATCTGCCAAAACTACTTTTTCAACGCCCTATGTTAACCTACCCCTTCGTTTCTTGCCCAACACCTAACCTCCCCCATTACGGGATTCCGCCATGTGTACGACCACGATCCACTGCCCCCTTCCCTTACCATGTCTTTTCCACTTCAAATCACCACGTGTCCTGCCACTCCTCGAGCCCCGCGCACCACCACTTCTCCCTCCACGTGGTCACCCTTCGCGGTCGGCTCTCCCTCTACTCGGTCACCCTTCGCAGTCAGCCCCCTTACGGTCGGTCCCTCCACTCGGTCACCCTTCGCGGTCGGCCCTCCTCACTGTCGGTCCCTCCACTCGGTCACCCTTCGCAGTTGGCCTTCCTCACGGTCAGTCCCTCCACTAGGTCACCCTTCACAGTCGGCCCTCCTCATGGTCGGTTCCTCCACTCGGTCACCCCTCGCCGTCGGCCCACCTCTTGGTCGGTCTTCGCCCCGCCAGTATCTTAAAACCCTCGTTTTCTTCATTATTCCCTTCGTTGGACTAAAGCTACACTTGGAAATGGGGGACTACTGACATAGGTAAGCCCATAAAGGATATGGCCCACCACCTAAGGTCCAATACATGATTTAAATACTAAAGCCCAACACTCGTGAAACCCAGCGTTGCACCAAACACCAATGACATCTAAACACTTGGCAAGTAGAGAAATCACCCACATCAGCAGACAAAGATCCTGCAAAGTTATTGCACCACACATCAGCCATTAATGAGCTTTCCTGCAGCATTTACTGCGATAACCCTTCCCCGTCAGGACAGAACGGCCTCACCATGAACAAGGTAAGCTATAGTATAGACTTTTGGCCAAGGTGACAGGTCGGAAAGGATAACGAAATGATTAGCAGAGGATATAAGCAGGCATTGAAGACAAGGAAAGGGTTAAGCTTTTCTATCACTAATCTATCTCTACTTTCCATCTCTCTTTCTAACTTGCTCGTCGGAGGGTTCGCTGGGGGACTCCCCGTTTCCCATTGAACTCTTGTGCAGGTCTCTCAATGGGCTTGGTACCTCGGGCACCGATTTGGGAAGCGTGGATCAATCCGACCCGTTCCATCTGAAACACGTTGCATCATCAAATATATAGATAGATTTGATCCCAAATTTTAAATATTAATCTAAATAAGGACAATTGAAGATACCATTGCTCAATTTCAAAGGCAAATTCATCAATTTGATAAAATATAAACTAATTTGACAAAAATAAATGTCAAAAAAATGTTTTTAAATTTTAAAAAATTATTTCCGCCCACCAAAGATAAAATATGTAAAATTAATAAATCTTTTACACATTTATTTATTTATTTATTTTACCAAATTAAATTTTATTATGTGTTTGGATGATGATCATGTAATAGGAGGTTGTTAGGTTTTTAATATGTAATCGATACATTTAATATATGAAATGTTTTTAATTTTGAATTTTTTTATTAAATGGATTGGTTTAATAATATTAATGTTGTCGCTATATTTGACTTTCGGAAAAATATAAACTAATTTAATGAAAATAAAAACAACCGCATATTATATGATCATCAACCAAACACATAACAAAAATTAATTTGGTAAAAAAACTTAAATAAATGTGTAAAAAAATTATCAATTTTACATAATTTTATCTATAGTGAGTACAAATAATTTTTTTAAATTTTAAAATATTTTTTTGACATTTATTTTTTTCAAATTGGTATTTATTTTATCAAATTGACGACTTTACCCTTGAAATTGAGCAATTGTATCTTCATTTGTTCTTATTTGGAACAAGATTCAAAATTCATGGTCAAATATATCACAATTAAAAAGTCAAAAACTAAAATAATACAAGTTCTAAATTATAAGGACCATTAGTATAATTCGCCCTAAATCAAATTAGGGATCTAGCCCATTACAAAAATAGCCTCTGAACTTTCTGCATGTTTTATTATAAATATCATAATTAAATTACTTTTTATCATAATTAAAAAAAAGTTATAACAAATACAACATAGGAATAATTAATTTTTCTTTGAATCATAATTAATATCACAATAAATGATGAATCAGTAATTGTTGTGTTTCAATTTGAGGTTTATTATAAGCTTATTTTTATGATTCAAATCGTTCATTTTTGTAGGGTTCGTTGAGTACTTCATACTTACTAAAAACCATATTAATTGGATATCAATAACTATATGATCGAATTACATTTATCATAAAAAAAATAAACAATAAGTTTTTCTTTTGAGAAAAAACATAAAAAATATACAATCCGATCACATAATTATTGATATCTGATTAATATAATTTTTGGTAGTCATGAAGTATTCAACGAATCCTACAAAATAAACGGTTCGAATAATAAAAATAAACCCATAATAAACCTCAAATTGAGACACAACAGTAATCTCATGTCCCACGATAAGTCATTACTAAAATCACGATGAATCATAATCAAGGTATAATTAAGGGGAAATTATTGGAAAATCCCATTTGGGAGAGTTTTAGATCAATAAGTCCTCCTTCTAGAATAATAAACGTGGGAGTCCTATTTTTTTGAAATTGTGTTGTGCATGACGTTTGTACCCTTTTATGTTTGGTATTTGAATACGTTTTTGGGAGGGTTTGATATTTATCCCTTCGATTACGTTGGTGTGTGGACGTTATGGAAGAGCATATATTGCCAGATTTGTAGGGATTGCAAGGTTCATCAGAATTTTTATTGAGGGGGAGACAAGGCGTTCTAAGTGTGGTTGAGTTTTATATTCGCTTGTGGTTGTGTTCTGGAGTCCGTGGTGCAGCATTTTCCGAGTTCGTCGACGGTAATGTATTTTCTTATTTTTTTTCAATTTCGTTTTATTGTTAGTTGTTATTTTTTCCTTTTGTTTTTGATTGTGGGGGTGGGGGAATGGGGTTGCTGAAATTGTAGTGTGGGGTTGTGTGATTATCATGTTGGGACATTCACATAACAGTGCAAAATGATTCGTTGGATATGCGCCGGCGGAAACCTTTGTAACGTTATACGTTTAATACATACTTCATGAACATGATTTGCATGTTTAATTTATTTTTTTCCTTGTTTCCGTGTAGGAATGGATGGCTGTATAATGTTGTTGTGTTCGTACGATAACAAGAACGTTGTTGTTGTGGTGTGTGCTGATTTAACGTTTAGCAGATTCACCACTCATGTATGCGAACGTTTCGATGGACTGACGCCTACTTCGGTTTCCCTGTCATTCAAGATCCCAGGTTACAATAATTTCAAAATGGAGAGCGAGGCAGACTTCCAAAACATGTTATATCTTGCTAGGTCTTTTCAGCTAGATCACATTGATGTCGATATAATAGTTTGTGGTGCATCTTAGGGTGTCAAACGTGGACGTAGTTTAACACATGGGCACGATGACATAGGTGGGGACGGTGGGGAAATGGTCACAAATATTGATGAGGAGGCTGATTTGCTACCTAATTTTTGCCAACACGTAGGAAAGGTATTATTGTCGGCGGATTGGGCGGGTGGCATAACTCATATCGGGCAATGTTTCGAGGGTGGGCCAGCTGAATTTCGCAAGGTACTCAGCAAATAAGCCATCGAATGTGGGTTTCCATTTAGGTTCTGAAAGAATGACTTGGTTTGTATTAAGGTGGAATGCACATTTAGCGACTCAAGGGGGTGTTTGTGGTCCATCCATGCGAGGGTGTTGAATGCGAATGGATTTTTTTATCTGAAGAAGTGGTGTCACGACCACACATGTGGGGTTGCTGTGCGCACTGACAGGAACCTGAGGATGGGATCCGAGCTTGTTGTAGATGTTATTGCGGAACGTGTGCATGACAATCCATTGACTCGCCCTACCGATGTCAAATATGATTTCAAAAAAGCATACGGGTTGCAAATTAGTTACCGTGTAGCTTAGTTGGGTGTTGAAAAGGCCAGAGAAGAACTTTATGGCGATCATTCCGTGTCATTTGACCAGTTGCGTTGGTACAGCGACGCCGTTATGGAATACAACCCCGAAAGTTATATTAATCTTGACTTCGATGAACACAACACACGTCGTTTTAATAGGCTGTTCATATCATTCAAAGCATGCATGGATGGGTTTAACCACTGTTGTCCGTTATTGTTTCTCGATGGCACTTTTCTGAAAGGTAGATTTAAAGGCAACCTGCTTGTGGCTACCGGAAAAGATGGCAACCTAGGTAATGTTCTGCATACTTGTTTTGCATGACATGGTTATGGTGGGTTCCTAAAAGCTGTGTTTGATTATACACACATTGGAGTGTTACACACACAGTGGAGCTACTGGGATTGATCAACGTTTTTTTTTTTTCTTTTTTTTTAAACTTCTTTTCAGGTCTATTCCTGGTGGCATTTGCAATTGTTGATTCTGAAAATGCAGTGAATTGGGCTTGGTTCTTACAAAATCTAGCTAATGTAGTTGATAGGGATCGAAACTTGACATTTGTTTCTGATCGACACGTCGGTATCATCGAATCTTTGCCTACTGTTTTCCAATCTGCCCACCACGCTTTTTGTATGCAACATTTACAAAGGAATTTGAAGGATAAGATGAAATATGTGAACAAATTGTACCGTATTGCATTGGTAAGTAAATTACGGGAATGTGCATACGCACCGACCGTTGCTGAATTTAATGAAAAAATAAAGGCGTTCATACAGTCTGGAAGGCACATCGCTGTCAATTTCTTACAAGATCTAAAGCCGCACCACTGGGAAAACGCGTACTTTAGGTAACGGAACACGTAAACAACTTCATTTAATTTTTTCCCCCACCATGTTCATGACTTATTATTCTCCGTATTACATCGAACATTACATATGATAACAAACTCACAAATTTACAGGGGCAACCGTTATGGTGAGATGTGTTCGAACGTTGCCGAATCATTTAACAATTGGATAAAGAAAGCACGCCATTTACCAATCACCCAAATGGTTGACGCAATTAGGACACAGATTATGAATCAGATGTCCGACCGTAGGGGAGCTTCAAGTTCCTGGGCTGGTGTAATATGTCCGAAGATGGAATACAAACTAGAGATGGCGTACAAGAAAGGAAGATCATGGACTGTCAGTCAGTCCAACAATGACGTGTACGAGGTCCACTCACACCTATCTGTTCTGGTGGACATTGGTAGGCGTACATGCTCATGTTTCCAATGGCAGATCAATGGGCTTCCTTGCGAACATGTAGTGGTCGCTATCCGCAACAGCGGCAGTGATTTGAATGCGTTGGTTGACCCTTATTTCTACGTCACCAACTACCAATCATCATACTCCGAAGCTATATTTCCGATACCAACAGTTGAGAAACCACAGGTCATTCCGGGACATTATGGTATTCTACCTGTGACTGTGCGGCGACCACCCGACAGGCCAAAGAAAAAGAGGATACCGTCAAAAGGTGAAGAAGTGCAACAGATCTGATGTGGCTGTTGCAGATGTTTGGGAAATCATAACAGGAAAACATGTACCGAACCATTACAGGTTCACAAGTTGTGCGCTGAAATTACCCATTCCACAAGGCTTTTATTATTTATTTTTAGTTCGTTTGTTAGTTCGTTTTCAATTTGGCATGCAAAATAAATTTGGTTAGTTCGATTCATGGTTGGTGTTATTTTTTCTTTTCAATTTTCCGTCGTTATCAATAATATGTGTTAGTTCGTTTTCAATTTGGCCTGAAAAATAAATTTGGTTACTTTGATTGATGGTTGGTGTTATGTTTAAATTTTTTAATATTTACTCATATCACAATGCCGTTACATTTTGTTTTACTTTCCGTCCTTAACAAACATTGGTGTGTGTTTGTTTTAAAATTGATGTGAAAATAGCAATGTGGTTAGCCGATTTCACGTGTGGTGTTTTGATGTTGGTTTACCAACCCTTTCCACTAGTTTTTAACATTCACTTTTAATTACCCACATTGCAAAACCTATGTGCTTGTCCTATTTCAATTTTACGTACAACACAAATTTGGCTAATTTGGGAAGTGTTATTTTTTCTTTTTAATTTTCTGTCGTCATCAATATTATGTGTTAGTTCGTTTTCAATTTTGTTTGAAAATTAAATTTGGTTACTTTGATTCATGGTTGGTGTTATGTTTTTTTTGTTGGATTTCCTACTCCACAAGGATATTATGGTTTCGTTTAATTTCCGTTGTTACCAATAATATTAGTTAGTTCATTTTCAAATTAACGTGAAAAAAAAAAATTATGTTTTCTGTTGGAATACATTTTTCATGAATTTGTAATACATTATGTGCTTATTGCAAATTTGACTTCTGCTATACCACCAGAATTGGAATAATCCCACACGTTGACATGCACGAACGCGATTTTCAATTTTCATATTTACCTTCTTCGTTACTAACCATGTTTACAAGTTCGAGCACACTGGGAATGTTATTCAAACGCACATGGACCATGCAACATGGAGGCATGAGACTCACTACGGGGATTTAATACAAAAGTATCCTTGCACATGGTTAACAAGTCACATGCATTTGTGGGTTTGCCACATTCATGTCCAGCATCGAGAAACAATCAATAAAACTGCAAACACAAGCCTACACCAATTACATTCTAACCGCATTAATTCATAACAAAGTCATAATCAGGTTATAACTGCGTTCATAATTCTGACTTCCACTACAAGTATACTTTACACATTCCGCATTACATACTCCGGAAACTACTGCCTTTGTTACGGATGTCAACCTGGATAAAGTTCAGGGACTGTGGCAAGTATTGTCTGCATTTTTTACATCACAAAAAACACATCGTCTGATTAACAACCAGTCAAGCAAACAAGCACTCACAAAGCTTTTTGTAAGAGAAACATATCCAAATAAGCATAAACATTATCACCAAAAAATTGCATTTTGTTGACAGCAAATTGACCATATAACCCAGACACATGGGACCGGTAACTCCCAAAAAACCACTAGTTCAATTTTAATATGAAGCAAATGTATCATCACAGCTTGTCTTACTAAACTGAAGGACAATTACCATGTCCATACAAAACAAAAAAGTTCCAACACAAAAAAAAACATAACAGTTCAACGCCAGTCACATTATTTGCCTCCCATGACTTCCAGCCCTTTCTGTGGGTCATTCACAAAAGCTTCCACCATAGTTGCACGTGCACTGATGCAAGTAGTACCTTCCATTGCCTTATGGATCCCGACATTGTGTACATATTGCCGCATTATGTAACAAACGATGATTGTACAGTCAGGTCTGCCATGGATAGACATAACACACAGTCAAAAACAAGTCATCAACTATAGCATCCAATGTAATGTGGAAAAAAATTTGAAAACTCAGATTACTTACGCATCTGCTTGCTGTTGTGGACAATCAGTAACTGCTTCTAGCACCATGTTCCCGTCTTCGGTACAAACAATCGCATTGTCCCCGGCTACCAGGCATGTTCGCCGAATGTAATCCAGCACATTTCGTTTCTGTTATATTAACCAAGAATCAAGTCTCACACAATGCCTCCCCATTGACATATGCAAACACGACTCTACAGAAAATTTAGAAAATTAGGCTATTACTATAATAGTTTTAGGATAAACATAACAAAATTGATGCTACGTTGTAATGTATGTCTTCCGAACTAGTGCGTGACATAAGCAGGTTGTAATGTTTCCACGACCCATCTTATGTATCGTACACCACTAACGTCCAGTGTCTTTTGTGGCATATAGGGAAATATAAGTATCTACAACCAACGCATGCGCGGAAGTTGGCCTCCAAGTATCGATCCCTTGACGTATCACTCATGTTCACCACCATATCCTGCGTTCCACGACATGTCCACAACTTCAAACAACAACAACATACCCTAATACTAGAATTATAACTCACGTGTCAAAAGAAACACATACCAGACATATACCACTGAAAAAGTTCTGCGCATACGTCGACCAAAAGCTCACCAAAAGCTAATACCAGAATTATAACTCACCAAAAGCTCTGCGCATACGTCAACCACCTGTTAACAACCAGCTACACATTCAGTCCAAATATTCACTACCATGACTGTCATGACCCGAACCCGTCCCTATGGGTTAAGGCCATAACCGACCAGTAATCACGAGATTACCTACGGCCTCAAACCAAATAAAGCAAAACTCATCAGAGTAAAGGGGCCAAACGGAAGCAATTCAAATCTTTGTCCATAGAGCTGTGCTTACATGGTACATCCAAACAACCAAACATATATACATTAATAACTCACAACAGAAGTACAGTAGCATAAGTTCTGTACAGACAGGATCATATAAGTCTAAGTCAACCCATCAAAACTATATACAGGTATATACAAATTCCTCGCCAACATGATAAAATACACAAGACAACAAAAGGGCGAAGACGAGTCTCATGCGTGAGACGTTTGGGCTGACTCTTCAAAACTTCGACTGTTTCTCACAATTTCACCGGGACTGGTTTTGGACGTCCCTTGGCTCACCTACATGTACATGAATGAGCGTGAGCGAATGCCTAGTGAATAATATCAAATGAGGAAGATACATAAGCAATCATTGAAACAGTTACAGTAGACGGCCTTTGGCCTAACCATTTATATCTATCGGCCTTTGGCCCAATCATTTATATCTATCGGCCTTTGGCCCAATCATTTATGTCAGTCGGCCTTCGACCCAGTCATTCATATCAATCGGCCTTCGGCCCAATTATCCATGTCAATCGGCCTTCGGCCCATGTCAATCGGTTGTCCATAATTCAAATTAGCAAACTTATAAAGAAATAAGCAATTGGACAATTGACAAACTTCAAAATATCGATATTACTCGCAGTGATCGGCTTGTGGATTTGCCCTGGAGCTTGACCCTACACATCATAAAACACATATGGGTCACAAACGATTTAATCCGTTCTCTAATTCACATATTCCTCTTTAGACTTCATTCTTATCTCTTTAACTCAATTACAATGCTTAATGCATGCCTAAGAGTGCTTACAAGTGAAAGAGAACGGAAAACGAAACACAGAACAATCATACAAAATTTTCAGAAACAGGGTCCTCGTTCGAGCGTGGACTTCCCCGCTCGAGCGGACCCATGAGATCTGTAAAAGTACTGGTTATGCCATTTTTACGCTCGAGCATGGAACTTGGACGCTCAAGCAGAAGTCCATCCTACATAGCTCCCTGCTTAAGCGTGGACTTCCCTGCTCGAGCGGACATCATGCTTGCAAAAATATACTGGGAGCACGAATTTCACGCTCGAGCGGCGGTTTCCCCGCTTGAGCGGACATTGAAATTCTGGAAAATCCAGAATGTGATCTTGAACTTCAACTTCAATTTCAAAGGCTCCAAATGCATGATCTTGATTCAAACTTCATATATATATATGTACTAACATGGTACAAACACTAAATTACAACATTTTGAAGCTCAATTTCATAAATCAAATCCATGCATGGCTCATTTTCCACCAAATTCATTACCAACATAACAACTTCATGCATTTAAAGCTTCT
This sequence comes from Camellia sinensis, assembly GCF_004153795.1. NCBI lineage: Eukaryota > Viridiplantae > Streptophyta > Magnoliopsida > Ericales > Theaceae > Camellia > Camellia sinensis. The sequence goes on along the minus strand of NW_021025041.1, from coordinate 669,575 downwards.
ACTCCCATGGATTGTACATGCATGTGACATATAACCCTCATTCTCATCCCATATGATGAAAAGATGGTCAAATACATGGATTTCAACCAAAATTCAACATGAGTCATGTAATTCAAGCTCAATTATGCAAATTCAAGACAATTATATACATGCATGTATATATAATCTTCCAATTCAACAAAACCAACTCAATACATGCTCTTGACCACAAACAACCCTTGAACCTACAAGATCACAATTTCAAACTTATGAATTCAAGGTCAAGTGCTTACCTAGAGGTTCAATTCTTCACAATTTCTAGTTGAATCTCCAAGTTTCTCAAGTTCCTCACTCAAATCTCCAATTGCTTCTCCCTCTCTCTCTAGCCGACCCCTCTCTTTTTTCTTAGAGTTGAAATCAGCCCAAAATGTAACAAAGGAGAAGAGTTGAGGGTATAGTGCCTCTCATAAAGTCCCACTAATCACAATTATTTCAATATAAAACATTTGGGCACTTAGTTCATTAATTTAATCAATTTAATCTGGTTCGAATTAATTCTTCAATTAAATTTCACCGTAGGCTCTAAAAATTATGCCAATCACAATGGCGCGATCAATTTCGGTTCCGATGGCCGATAGGACCTTCAATTTGATTTCCAAAACAGATAATCAAACAGATATTCCTCGGCGAATAGATAGAAATTCAAAACCACATATTTTCACATAATGGCACGCAAAATCATATTAAACACATAATCATACTCATATTAAGGACCAATGAGCATATTATGGAACAGGATTATCACAATGACACTATATTCACTACCTTTACACTGCAACATTAAGAGATGCGACACAACAAGCGTTTGAAATAAGATCCCACAGTGTACATAAATAACGTATGCACAGCGAATTCATGTGATTGTCAGACACTCACATTTCCCCTAGTTACAGAATGGCGGACTAAATTTTTAATGTCAGAAAAGTAAACAAACACATCTTTTTTGCCACTGGTCCATATGACAGCACTGAAAAAAGAACACACATATTTGACAGAGATAAACACAAAGCAACATAATAAAAAAACAAAGAAAATAGTAAATCACGACTTACTCGTCTCCATCCCGCTCGTACGCTGTGCTAATTTTACGTTTCACATCGTCTTTCACTAACTTCCATACTGCAAACCGGTTATTCAGCCCATACCCCGACCTCTTCTTATCATGCTCATCAACCTCATTAACAACTTCAACTTTCTCACATAAATCAATATTAAAGTTAATACCACCCTTGCTAACTGCACGCTGCCCCTCACTTCCATCCACCCGACGAAGGTGCCCCCGAAGCATAGGATACTCAAATTTCGACAACTTCCTTTCTTGCCTCACCTTCTCTTTGATTTTTTTGACAAATGAGTTTTGTAAAGCAGATCCTACTAGGGCCTCAGCAGTTTTCCCCCCTACCATTCGCAAATCCTTTTGGTTCCCACTATCAGGAGCAAACGTTTCTGCCTGCAACACGTTCTCACTTGCCGATGCTATGTCTGTCCAACTTCCAGTCCCAACACTGTCCCGACCCACAGCCATCTGTGTAACATCATGGATCAACTCCTCTACTTTTTCTCATCTACAAAGGCAAATGGGTCTGTCTCATCCTCGGTGTCACGCCTACGTGCACCTTCTCCAGTGGGACTTGCATCCGAGGATGCAAGTTTATTTTCAAGGCCGGTTATAGTGCTTCTTAGATCACTAATAACACCTGCCATGCATGCTATTTCATCATCTTTCACCTTTAGACAACTGTTGAACCCAACAAACATATTCGAGGCTTTCTGCTCAAGTGCACTCGTTAGTTTTGAAACCTGCTCCTCCAACTTCGCAATAACAAAATCCTTACTTTTGTTCTCCGACTGTGGAACAAAAATTGTTCGGTGTGCATCCTCAAGGGTGGCTGGAACCAATGGCCCATCAGTATTTGTCATAAAACTGACTCTACCCTCTCTCATTTCAACTACCCTTTTCAATCTACCCATTGGCAGTTCATCTGCCAACTTTGCCTTCACCTGCATTCTAGTTTGGTCTCCCCAGGCAATCACATTCATAACGGATTTCTTTGCGTCTATTGTATTATCATCTCTGTGTACGTCATCAATCATGTCAATCCTATCCACAAAGTCACCATCACTACCGTCCACCACGTTATTTCCACTCAGCAATTGGTCCTTTTCGTACTTTGACACTTGCAGTCTACCCGGTAGCACCTGCTCATACACTCTACAACCATATAATTACACACAAACGCATATACGATTCACAAAACCACGCAAACTGTCACCATACATAAGGCGCAAAAGTGGCGGATTACCTCAAACTTGTCAACATCTTCTAGCGTCACACTCCACAACCTCGCCAATAATGTCCCAACATTCCACTTCAGAAATTTGGGAAACAACCACCACCAACGTCGTATGTTCACATAGGAAATACTGCATCAGAAAAACAAAAAAACAAATATGACCATGCATTTCATAACACATTACACCCACATTAAAAACCAAACCCAAATATGACCAAACGTTGCATTTACCAGCAGTACGACGACGCATCCAGTAACTTTTCCAGGTGTACGATGGAACTCTTTCACTGATCCTAGCAGCGTGCTCCGTATTGCACCCGTCCAATCATACAATTTCATTGTCTCCAATTTATCTATAATGCGAATTAATGTCTAGCTCACAGATTCGCCCAATGTCGAGAAGAACACTTTCACGCAGACATACAATGTTATCAACTTGATGGCATCCTCAACGTCTCTCGCAGACGTGCCTCTTACTGCGTCACAGAAAAGAGTCTTCACAAGCTTCGAACTGATACGACTCTCTGGCCCAAATCTTCGCTGGATGAAGTCAGATGGTGGCCAAGGCCCGGGAGTCATTGGTAATGGCTGACCACCACATTGTAAGCCAAATATCAGTCTGATGTCGCTGTCCCTCAGCATCAGCTTGCCATTTCCAACATGAAAACAACCAGTATTCGGCACGTACGTCTGTATTAGTGTAAACACTAACTCATCACATTTTCTGAAGTCGTGCGGTTTGAGATAATTCTCCAAAATGGCTTCAAACATCAACCAGAATGGGGTCCTCCGTAGGAGGACATGGTGGGCCTCTGTCAATCCTGACGTGGATACAATTTTCACGATCCCTGCGATGTTGGACCTATAATTTAATCACATTTTTCGAGGTTCCACGGCTGCAGGCACACTTCTGATTGGTTTCACTTCCTTGAAAAATATGCGCCCTTGAATCCTTGGACCAATCTTCTTTGACGTTTGACCCAGGAACAACATAGAGGCAGGTTCTATCTCTTGAACGTGTACGACGGCTCGATGTGACCACACCTCCTGCATTACAAAACCAAACAAAAATCAATTCATATTTCAGTCCACATTACACATTCTGAAGTGATATCTAACTTCATTGACAAACACAATTACGTAAACACATATCATACGCCTCAACACATGCATTGCCACCTTCATTCACGAATGCCACTAACAAACATTCAATCACAGCCACGCCAAGACACCCCACAATACTATTACAACCCAAATTAGAAAAACGTAACGCACCTCACTTCACAACATCCCACAGAATGAACTTACATAGTAACAACAAAGTCAACACGCATACGGTGCAAACCGAAACACCCCCACACGACACCATGGCGTGTGTGTACATGCACACCCACCTAACTACCACATTCCGTTGTTCACGCATACATCAAAACAACAATACACACACAATAACAAATAAATATGAACAAAGAAACGTCCACGCGCATTAACATAACAACACCAATATCACCACACTCCTACACCACCAACACATATGCCACTTCAAACCCCTGCTCCCAAAAAACTCAAACTTTGTACTCTCAACAAATTCCACCAGCCCACGACGACAATCCATACACACACTGCCTTCCATGTTACCACATCCCACACCCCATACACTTACAGTACAACCACCAACAAAAAAACCCAATACCCAAAACACCAGTACCACACGCAAAATTCTTGTAATATTAAACAACAACACATCATCATTTCTAACACCCCATCACTACCAACACTTACACATCAGACACTATACCTGTAAAATATTGCATGACAACACATTCAAAACTAACATTGTACACAAAATCGAAATGACAGATGTGGACACATACTGCAGCGCGGAGTCGTCATCGGATTTGAAATGCCAAATCTGGAATGCAACACCACATACACGTATCAATGTAGCCCACTACACCAAACCCTCACTACTGAACTACGGCGTTACATTTGACGCTACACATTGGATTGGAATTAGGGGTTATTTGGTTGTTGTACACTTCCACGCTTTAATTTCATATCTACATCGCCAAATCTGGGATCCAATCGCGATAATTGTGCGATTTACAACAAATCACAACCCCCTTCTTTCTATTCTGCCACAGATTTCGTGATTCAAACGATCGCACACCGTCACAATACCGATCGCATCCACAGCAACCACTACGCGTGGTTGATGAATTTCCCCAAACGTGGATTCTTGCAATGATGGATTAGGCCCTCATACATTACCTTTCAAAACCCTAATTACTAGAAGCACTCGCAGTTCTTCAGTTTTTCGAACGCCAACAACTGCAAATGTGGGGAGGGAGAACTAAACAAATGTCTGTGTTATGGATAAATGTGTGCCATATTCTAAATGTGGGTCAGCCCAAATCACAAAAAGACTATAGTGCGTTTTTTCATAACGTTACATCTACCCCAATTAATGAACCATTATTTCCCAAAACAAAAAACCCATTTCGTAAGGATGAAAACGTAAAACAAAACATAATAGGACCTCTGTGTGTTCAAATTAAAATATGGGACTCATCAGTTTCTAATTCCACATTATGGGATTTATGGGTCAGTTACCCTATAATTAATACTATAATAAATCATAATAAAAAATTATAAGTAAGACATATAATACACACCCAATAAATCATAATCCAATCATAATTAAATTATAATAAATCAAAATAAGAAATAATTATAAAAATTATAGATACAAAATACATGAAAATCGTGATTTTTGTATCAGAGAAAAATCCTCAATCCTATATTTTATTTTTTATTCTTATAAAATGAAAGAATGGCAAATTAAACTAATGGTTCCTATAGTTTGGGACTTGTTATATTTTGGTCATTGACTTTTCTATTGTGACATATTTGACCTTAAATTTTGAATCTTGTTTTAAATAAGAACAATTAAAAATACCATTGCCCAATTTCAAGAGCAAAATCGTCAATTTGATAAAATATAAACGAATTTGACAAAAATAAATGTCAAAAAAGTATTTTTAAATTTTTAAAAATTGTTTCTACCAACCAAAAATAAAATTATGTAAAATTGATAAATCTTTTACACATTAATTAATTTATTTATTTTATCAAATTAATTTTTATTATGTGTTTAGATGATGATCATATAATGGGTGGTTCTTAGGTTTTTAATGTGTAATCGATATATTTAATATATGAAATGTTTTTAGTTTTGAATTTTTTTAGATTTTCAAAAAGATAAAATTGGTTACATAAGCCAATAAGACAAAATATCACATCTAAATCATAATCATTACATTTGTTCTCTCACAAAAGCCAAAAAAAATCAAAAAAAACTAAACTAAACGAGGCTAAAAAAGTCCCAACGCAAAAAGTCAGCTAAAAAAACTAATGGCAAACGAAGACTTACTGAATTGGTTTAATAATGATATCAAAGTTATTGTCATATTTGACTTTTAGAAAAATAAAAACTAATTTAATGAAAATAAAAATAACCACCAATTACGTGATCAGCATCCAAACATATAATAAAAATTAATTTGGTAAAAGAAATAAATAAATTAATGTGTAAAAAATTTATCAATTTTACATAATTTTATCTTTGGTGAGTAGAAATATTTTCAAAAATTCAAAAATATCTTTTTGACATTTATTTTTGTCAAATTAATTTATATTTTATCAAATTAACGACTTTACCCTTAAAATTAATTAATGGTATATTTAATTATCTTTATTTAAAACAAAATTAAATCGGGATTTTTATTGATAAATCCATTCTAGAGTTGTTATAACCCATTAGGTCCACTAAGGAATATTATAACCTGATTAGTCCCATAAACTTTTCTTTTTATTCCATAAGGTCCATTTTTCTAATTTAATATAATTTCTTGGACTATTTTTCCCCCGTATATATATATATATGTATAGTGTCAATACGTATTACGTGCCTGTTTCTTCGCTGATTCAGTTTGGCAGTTTCTATTTTACGTTTTTCATCATCAATCCAATTCCGAGAGATACGTTTATGTTTTGCATGCTCGTTCCAAGGATTGGTTGTGCTAGGGTTTCATTCTTGCTGTTGTAGTCTGGTTCTATGGTTTGCGCGTGAAGACGACGAAGAGGAAGGTGTTCGGTTGTTACATTTTTCGGACTATAACTAGTTCAAATCAGTTTTTTTCGACTTTCTGGACAATTGTAGGATTGCATGATTAAGGTTAGTATCAATTTGGTTATGAATACATGTTCAGTTTATGGTTTCATTCGTATAATGGATCAGATGCTCTGTTTTTGGATTTATATGGATTGGATGCTCTGTTTTTTCAATTATATGCATTTTACGTGGTCCTATGGAGGGGAGTTCATTCATATTATGTGAAGAATGTGTAGTTCTCATTTTACTTTGATGTATGCATAATGAGGCTCTTTGTGGATGATTTGATTATCGGTATATATATCAATGTGAATGCTCACATTTTGTTAATGTGGAATATGTGAAGAATGTGGATGTTCTCATTTTAAATTGATGTTTGCTTAATGAGGCTCTGTGTGTGTGATATAATTCAGAGTGTATGTGTCAATGTAAATGTTGACATCTTGTTTATATTATGTGAAGATTGTTGATGTTCTCATTTTACTTTGATGTTTGCTTAATGTTGACATCTTCTTAATATCAATGTGAATGTTCACATCTTCGTATTGTGAATTATGGATTTAGCACTTGAACTGTACACGTAGTCATCTATTTTTTGCACAATGTGAATTTTCATATCGATTTTGATTACTGTTCATTGTTGTGTTTTTGTGTTTTTACAGGAGATGGATACCTTTATGCTGTTGGTGTGTACATATGGTTATAGTACAACTGTAATAAATGTTGCCCGCGCAATGTGTTATTCTCGTTTGGTGGAGTGTTTGTATGAGAAATGAGATGAGTTGTCTGCTGGTTCTATTTCATTGTTCTGTAAACTACCTGGGATTAGTAAGTGTGATTTGGACAATGAGGAAGAATTTCAGAACATGTTACTGCTTGCTAAATCAATGGGGGTACAACATGTAGAAGTTGTGGTTGAGTTGAAAAGTGATATTGGTCAGTCAAGTAGTTTGGGATTGCTGCGTGTGGGGGTTGAGGAAGAAATTGATGCACTACGGAGATTTTGCCACCGTAAGGAGAAGGTGTTGTTGTCAGCCCCTTGGGCAAATGGTATTACGCATGTGGGATAACGGTTTATTGGAGGTGCACAAGAATTTCGTAACGTTTTGTGTAAGTATGCCATCCAATGTGGGTTTAAGTTTACATACGTAAAGAACGAGACAACAAGAGTTACTGCTGTGTGTGCGATGCGGGAGGAGAGGGGCTGCTTGTGGGCTATACATTGTAGAGCACAACGAGCAAGTGATTTTTTCTACATTAAGAGGTTTAGTGATGTACATACTTGTGGTACGGATGTCCGAACATCGAAGAATCCGCGAGTTAGTTCGGATTTGGTGTCGAGTACCATATCTGAAATTGTGAGGGACAAGCCGTTGACTCGGCCGTGTGAGGTGGTGACTATTTTGAAGAGGGATTATGGGCTAGATGTGAGTTACCATGTCGTATGGTTGGGTGTGGAGAAAGCAAAGGCTGGTATTCATGGAGATCACTCGTTATCGTTTGACCAGCTGCGGTGGTATTCGGATGCCGTGATGCGGTACAATCCGGGGGTTATGTCAATATTGTCTATGATGTGAGTAGTCAACAGTTTTGTCGCTTCTTTGTGTCATTCGCTGTGTGTATTTCTGGGTTCAATGCTTGTCGGCCTTTATTATTCCTGGATGAAACATTCCTCAAAGGAAAGTACAAAGGTCAGCTACTTGCGGCAATGGCGAAAGACGGAAACAATGGTTAGTAGTTTTTTTTAGCTGTCTATTCATGCCAATATTCACTCTGAGCAGCATAGTCTGGACAAAAGAGTGATTGGTAAATTATAAGTAATGTGAAAATTAACATTAGTATGCACTGATATGAATGTTCACATCTGTGTATGCTAATGACAGTAATGTGAACATTCACATTATTACACACTGATGTGAATGTTCACATTAGTGTATACTAATGTTAGTTGATCCATTAATGAACAGTACTATGAATGTTAACATTGTCAGTGACTCAACAATCAACAATGAATTATTAATGGTCGTTAATGTGAATGTTCACATCGTTGATGTTTACGAACCTGAATCCAAAAATAACAATAGTAAATAGGGCAATGTAGATATGAACATTCGCATGACCTGTTTCGTTTATACTGTTTTCTATTCACTTTGGAATATTATAAATAGTTGTGTATTGGTGTTGTGTTGTAGGTCTGTTTCCTGTTGCATTTGCGATTGTTGATTCAGAGACCACAGCCAATTGGTCGTGGTTCTTGCATGAACTTGGGAAGGTTGTTGATGGGAAGCGCCATATTACTTTTATTTCGTATCGTAATCTTGGTCTGTTAGAAGCTCTGCTAAAGGTGTTCCCATCGGCTCATCACGGTTATTGCTTACAACACTTGAAGAGCAATTTAAGAGATCGGGTGAAAGGAATTGATAATGGATTCAGGGATCACCTAGTAAGTAGTTTGGGTGACTGTGCCTACGAGCCAACTGTGGTAGGGTTCCATGAAAAGTTTGCAAAATTAAAAGAGGAGGGTAAACAACGAGCTCATAATTTTTTCAAGGACTTGGCACCTGAGCACTGGGCAAATTCATACTTCAGGTAATAATAGTTTCCTAAGGTGTTCCATTTGTGAAGTTTAGAATGGTAGCGATGTGAATTTTCAGTTTAGAATGATGACAATCTTCGAATTGTGTTTCATGTTCAATGTAAATGATGTGAATGTTCACATCTGCTAATGATGGCTGATGTGAATGTTCACATCTGTTAATTTGTCAAATAGTCATGCAATGTATTACAGATTTGAATGTTGACACGTGTCATATTTTGTTGTTGTTGTTAACATTCACATCTGTCTATCATTTAAGTTGACAACATAATAAACATATAATGTGAACATTCACATTATTATAAACTGGTAGCAGATGTGAACATTCATATTATTATACCCTGATGTGAATGTTCACATCAATGTATACTAATGTCAGTACTGTGAATGTTCACATCTGTCAACGTGAATGATCAGACCTGTTAAATTCCGTATTGTACAATGTTTGTGATATTGTGTGCAGGGGCATGCGTTATGGGGAGATGACATCCAATGCGGCGGAGTCATTTAATAACTGGATTAAAGAAGCACGTAATCTTCCTATCACTCAAATGGTGGACAAAATTCGTACTCAGTTGATGCGGCAAATGTCTGCACGGCGTGACCAAGCAAACAAATGGAATGAGATTATTTGTCCGACATTCGAAACAAGGCTTATGGATTCGTTCAATGACAGCAAGTCTTGGCAAGTTAGCAAAGCCAACGAGGATGTGTTTGAAGTTCATTCGATACCATCGGTTACAGTTGATGTTGCGAGGCGTACATGTTCATGCTTCAAATGGCAAATCAACGGATTCCCATGTGACCATGCTGTTATTGCCATTCAAAAGAGCCGCTACAATCTCAATGATTGTGTAGAACATTACTTTCATGTAGAGACATATCGTGCAGCCTATTCGGGAGCCATATTCCCTATACCATCGGTGGAGAAGCCGCCTTTTGATCCCACGGACTTTACTATATACCCGCAAACATGGATGATGTGAACATTCACATTACTATTGATTACTGGGTAAATTTAGAGTAGCATTCTGTGATGTGAACATTCACATCAGTGCATACTAATGTCACTGATGTGAATGTTCACATGTGTGTATCATTTGAAAAGACCACCCGGAAGGCCGAAGAAGAATAGGATCCCATCAAGGGGTGAGAAACTGAAGCAAATAAGGTGCGGGAGATGTGATAAGTTGGGGAGCCATAATCGAAAATCATGCACGGAGCCGATATAAGATGTACCTTTTTTCATTTCAACATTGTATTTTACATTGGATTCTTATATTCATTTTTGAAATAAGATTGTGTTGTGTTGGGAAACATTGGGTTGCAATAAGATTGCGTTGCGTTGGCAAACATAATAATGCATTAGTATTTGATTTGTGTTTTATTTTCACTTTTTTAAGGTACCAATCTGACATTTATGTTGGTTGTGTTTTGGATGAATGCATGCTGTTAGCATTCACATTATGTGAATGTTCACATTGTTCAACTTTGAAACATTTCTGTGGTGGGAATGTTCACATTGTTGTTACTGTTAACAGCAATGTTTACATCAATGTAACCATTCGCATCATCAACTCATAAGATGTGAATATTCATGACATCATTGTTGCCATTCGCATAATCAGAAGTTATGAAGTGAATATTCACATCATCAAATTATTAGATGTGAATATTGACTTGTGTTAAGAAATATCATACTCACACTTGTCATATTATGTTACATGAACACTTTAAACAATATTCACATCCATGTAGTATGGTTTAAAACAGAAGAAAGTGTACGATCATTCTGTGATGTGAACATTCACATCATGTCATGTGTATCCAAAAAAAAAAAAAAAAGAAAATACAATCTCAATGTGCATGACCAACGCAAAATAGGCCTGAAAATGCATATACATATATTGACTGGAAAATATCTGTACAAGCAGTGATATAGACTTGATTTACAATTAAGCTAGTCTGCTTCAATATGAAAAATCTATTAACACTAAATTGTCTTAAATGTGGATAACAGATTTGGGTAACAGTGATAGGTGGACCCCCCACCTATAGGTTTTCACATTGCACTGTCTTTCTGTGGTTCAGAAAAAGGTGTACTAATGAGTCTCTTATTTGACACCATTCAAAGCAATCTAGGCTGGCAACAATATCTTCACGATATACATGCACCCTCATGATGTAACAAACTGCAAGCCTGCAATCCACCCTGAAAATGCAAACTTCTTGTTAGATTTTGAAATTTAAGTGGGTAATGGTTGTTGAACATGTGTAGAAATCAATTTTAGGCTTACGAATTTGATGCTTGCTGAGGACAGATGTCCACTGATATGATTGTTTTCGAAGTATTTTGGCTTGATAAGTTGGTCCATAATGGTGATGATGGTCTAATGTTGTGCACTAAAGCTGTGATATAGTCCCTCTGCCAACAATGAAATTTCATATTAGGCACCAACCAACATAGGGCATACGTCCAAGTTCAAATATTACACATCACGACAAGTATTATTTTTGTCAGCCACTTACCAGTATTTGTGCTTTGTCAATATGTGGGTCATGTATGCTTTCTCTTGGGCGCAGTGAGTTATAATGCCTCCATACATTCTCTTTCACGTCGTACACAACAATTGTCCAGTGGAAGTTGTCGTGTATTGGGAAGATTAAGAATCTCTAGCCTTGATACTCCTTGATGTGTACATCAATCAGTTTATTCGTCTTGTGGGGGGGTACTCTTGCGTGATTTTCTGCACACAAAGGGTATATAATGATGTACCAAGTATTTATATCAATGTTTGATGTTACTGATGTGAATGTTCACATCTGCTAATGGGGAGTCATGTTACTGATGTGAATGTTCACATTTCGTAATAGTGAGTGATACTACTGATGTGAATGTTCACATTTCGTATTGGTGAGTGATACTACTGATGTGAATGTTCACATTTCCTAATGTTGAGTGATACTACTGATGTAAATGTTCACATCTGTTAATGTCAGTGATATTACTGATGTGAATGTTCCCATTTGCTAATGGTGAGTGATGTTACTGATGTGAATGTTCACATCTGTTAATGTGAGTGATACTACTGATGTGAATGTTCACATGTGTGTATCATTTAAGTTTAACAACATAATAAGCATATAATCTTCAATGCGAATGATGTTAATGTTCACATTTGTCAATGTGAATCTTCTCAAAGGTCATTTTATGTTGTTGTTAACATTCACATCTGCCTATTATTTAAGTTAACAATATAAGCATATAATGCTGAGAAGAACATTCACATGTATTGAAACATAATCAAAATTAAAGTCTAGTGGTTACCAAACATGTGTTTGTAAAGATGAATGATGAATCTTCCAAACTTGGGTTGACTAGCCCTTGTAGTTCAAGTAGAATTTTACCATAAGCATCTATCACCTGCAGAACCAGAGGGGTGGCAGTACATTATTTGCAGTGTCTTTACTCTCTGTGTGTGTGTATGTGTGTGTGTGTGTGTGTGTGTGTGTGTGTGTGTGTTTTGTACACATTTACAGTTGTCATACGTTGTTGGTTATTGATTCTTCCTTGATGATGTGCATGATGTCATCAAAATACACATCTTTAGTCTTTGAGTCCCCTCGCCACACTAGCAACCTGTGCATTGTGATTACAGAAAACGTTAATGTCAACATTGCACATTTATGAAATGATCTAATCTATTAAGTATGTATGTGAACTTAACATGATCAAAAAACAAATTCAGTTGGGGATATGTAAGATCACTTACTCAGCACCGCCGTTCTTGTGCAAATTTTGGACTTTTTGCTTGTTGAGTTTGTTCATGTTAGCCCAGACCTTTAGTTTGTTGTTCAAGGATAACTTCTTGGACTTTGTTGGCTGCTTTTTTGGTGGTTGCTTGTCTAAATCTTGTGCAATTTGGACTGCATGTGATTTCTGTTGGGCTCCCTCTTTCCCTTTCTTCTGACCAGGCAGGTTGGGGTATTCAAACTCGTCCAACCTGTGTTCTTTCCTTACCTTCTTCTTTATGAGCTATACCCTTGATGGGGGGCTGATAATGTGTTCCAATACTGCAGTGGGATGCTTGTTAAGGCTGTCATGTGCCTTTTGTGCTTCAACTTGAGTGATGATGTGGACGGACTGATCGTCAAAAAGGTCTTGAAGTATTGTTTTTTCACATTCCAAGTTGATGACCAACTTTGTCAGCTGCTGAATTTCTGTATCTTTCCACTCCATGCAAGTCTTCATGTCCATGTCCACATTGGATAGGCCCGATTGGTCAAATAGTTTGGCTTCAAGGGCAGCAATCACCCTTGCCCTCAACTCCCATGATTCTTCCAACTGTTTGTATTTCGCTTCCCATTACCGTACAAGAGCCCAAAGCTTTTTGGTTTTCTTTTGTGAGTGCTTCCACAATGTCGGGCTCAGTTGGTTGTGCTATGATGATTCCTTTCTCAACATTGGGGGTGCTACAGCTGGGGTTGATATAATGTCCAACATCATTCAGGTCCACTGCATCGACAGAAAATGCATCCCTGTCATCACTGCGTTGACTGTCTTTGCTTTGATCCTCATTGCTTTCATCTTTCATTGCTACTGCACTTGACAAAATCTCAGGTTTGGGCTGCACATTCAATTTTGTATGACGGTACATCTTCGCTTCAGTTGGTGATGCCATTAGCTCGCCGCCATATACCTGCATTTGGAGACAGTATGTTAGTTAGATAGTTCATTGTCTCACTATGTGAATAGGCACAATATATTTGGTTGTACTTCTACCTCATTTAAACCCAACTTAACCAAAGATATGGACTTCATGTTGTTATGTAAGGCTGTGAGGTCCTACTTTACGCATCGCGGAATGGCATTGGAGTTGCGGGGTTGTAAGATTGTTGTATGCTCACACAGCCAGTACTGAAACAAATAAAAAATATCAGTAATTTGAATGTTCACATCAATTAATATTGATGTGAATGTTTACACCACTGGGCAGTAATGTGAATGTTTACATTACACCACTGGGGCAGTAATGTGAATGTTTACATCAATTAAAATTGATGTGAATGTTCACATCTGCTAATGGGGAGTCATGTTACTGATGTGAATGTTCACATTTGCTAATGTTGAGTGATACTACTGATGTGAATGTTCACATCTGTTAATGTGAGTGATATTACTGATGTGAATGTTCACAACTATTAATGTCAGTGCTATTACTGATGTGAATGTTCACATTTGCTAATGGTGAGTGATGTTACTGATGTGAATGTTCACATCTGTTAATGTGAGTGATACTACTGATGTGAATATTCACATCTGTTAATGTCAGTGCTATTACTGATGTGAATGCTCACATTTTGCTAATGGTGAATGATGTTACTGATGTGAATATTCACATCTGTTAAAGTGAGTGGTACTACTGATGTGAATGTTCACATCTGTTAATGTGAATGTTTACACCAGCATCTACTAATGTGCGTTTGTACATTACTGAAACAGTAATGTGAATGTTTACATCAATGTTGTCAACTTCCACACCAATGCTGAGAAATGTGAACATTTACATCAGAGTGTCCAAAGCCCGTAAATGTTCATATTAAACATAGAATAAGTTTTATGAGATTTACCATTAACAACATCACACATTCGGTGACTCGTCCTGGTTTTCCACAGTTTTGGCCCAATGAACCCATCAAGGTTGCCCGGATGCTCTCAGCCCAATCATACTCGATCATCTTGTCTAATGGGTCCATGTATGAGTAGAAAGCTCATCCAATTGTTTCTCCGGATGTAGAAAAGAATAGCTTGACACATGCATACATGCAAACTAATCTTGCGACCTCCTCATTATCATGTTTTTTTGTGCCCTTCAATGCTTTGCTCAGAATTTCTCGTATTTTGGCAGCACTTAACCGACTAACATCCTTGCACATTCGGTGTATGATGCTGGTTGTTGGTTTTGCACCATAAGAGCGGCCCATCGACTTGGTGCCGCAGTCCACCCCAAAAATCAGTGATACGTTGCTTCTAAAAATCTGGATGTTCTTATCCCCAATGTAAAACCTCCCACTAGATTGCTTGAATGTCTGTACTATACGTACAATGGCATCATTATATTTGATGCAGTGGTTGAGGTCGATTTCGTTACTGATCAAGCAATCAAATAATGGCCAGAACGGTATTTTTCTAAGGCACTTCAATTGGTCACTTCTAAATTTTGTATCCTTTAACAGTTTGACCAATCCAGTTATATTTGACCGGTAGTTAACTTTTTTCATGTTCACTTCTTCAGGAACAGCTGTTTGATCAGGCTTGGTTTTGGCACGAGATTCCCCTCGCTTTCGCTTGCCATCAACTTTATGGGGAAGACCTGTGTGTTCAAATAAGCACATATAATTGGCTGAAACATAGAGGATGGAACTAGAAGCACCAAACAACATTCAACAACCAGCATTGACAGTAATTTGAACATTCACATCATTGTACACTGATGTGAATGTTCACATCAGTATATACTACTGTAAGTTTACCGAGTAATCAACATTAATGTGAATTTTCACATCATCCATGTTTGTAAAATAAATTCCGAAAACGACAACAGTTATAGGGCAATGTAAATGTTTACATGGGTGATCACATTATATTATAATTTGCTAAAAATCAAAGGGGGGAACCAACAGCGTCAAACAACATCCAATAACACAAACAACTTGGATATTGATGTCACAATGTGAATATTTACATCATATTCCATCACAGTGTTGAGTGAAGTTTGGGGGTTCTGACATTAATGTGAACATTCACATGATGTGAATGTTCACATCAGTGTCTACTACTGTAAGTTTACCCAGTAATCAACACTAATGTGAATGTTCACATCATCCATGTTTGTAAAATAAATTCCGAAAACGACAACAGTTATTGGGCAATGTGAATGTTTACATGGGTGATCACATTATGTTATAATTTGCTAAAAATCAAAGGGGGGAACCAACAGCACCAAACTACACCCAATAACACAAACAAGTTGGACATTGATGTCGCAATGTGAATATTTACATCATATTGCATCACAGTGTTGAGTGAAGTTTGGGGGTTCTGACATTAATGTGAACATTCACATCATGATATTACCTATATACCTGGTTGTCAAAATTCCCTACCTGATTTTCTTACCCGGGAATTTTTACAGGGGGGTAAGGGATGACTACACCATTTACTGCCTACCATAAATCTCGGATCACCTATTTCACAACCCTCATTAAACAACTTATCCATCGCATTCACCGCCTTAAATCAGCTAGACCCACTACCAAAAGAGCCCAATACATCAATTACCACCAAATTCTAGCTCGCCGCAATTTACTTGCTCACAACTACAATTGTTTACATCGTCATCAAGATTATCTTGATCTCCTTTCTGGTTGCTAATTACTGTTTATTATTTCACAGATGTCTCGTCCAAGGCCTCCTTCCAAGGCTTTGGCCTCCTCTTCCACTAAACCAAATCAACTCATTGTCCCTCCTCCTTTGGAGTCAGTTTCCCCCTCTTATTCACTCGACCTCATTAATCGTTACCAAACCCTTGGTACTATTCATCGTCCTGATTATTCATCTGCATTGGCCTCTGATCCTTTTGTATCTAGCCAATCCGTTTCAGTTACTCCATTCCCAGTTAACCCTATTAAAACATCTAGATCTGAATATACCAATTCACATGTTACCAACCTGTTCTATAAAGAACCCAGTCACCCCAGAAATCAAACCATCAATGACATTGCTAAATTCCATTTTGGCTCTGGATGCTATTTCACCCTTTCCCATCCAGAGAAAACCCTAGCCTACTACAAAGATATTCTAATCAACCACCATTCCATTCTAATCAAGCCAATCCAAGATCGCACGTATGCTTATAAGGTCCTATACCATTCCATTTATATTCACAACATTGTTTCTATGGCTGAATGGGGAAACCCTAACCAGCTTCGTGATTTACCTGGTCATTCTATTCAATATAATTATCATGATTATGTTGATGCCTGGTTCAAGATTTTCTTGTACCAAAATGACACTTTTAGTCATTCTTGGTTCATCTCCTTTGATCAAAAATTCAAATCTGAGTTGCCAACTTGGTTTCTGAGATGGTGGACTCATTATGGCGCCATTTCCGCCATCCTCCCTGATGATCTCAGAAACATAATTCATTATTTCAATTCTGTTTTCCCATTTTCTACTCACCAGAAGCAATTTCCATTATTACTCATATTTATTGCCAAATACAAAATTCCATGGATATTCAAATGGCACTATGGGATTGATGATAATATCATCATTCGCCAACACACAGTTAAATGGTGGGTAAAATTCAATGTTCCCAGAATTTTGGAAATTGTTCATGAAGAATTCCCACCTAATCAGTTTGCTCCAACTCCTGCTCTTGCTAAAGCCTAGCAGAACCCAACTGCTGCAGTCACTCAAGGAAGCCAACCCAGTCTTCCCCCAGTCAACCTTGGAAGCCCTTCATCTAGTGGCTCCAAGCCCAAATCAAAGCCCAAATCAAAGTCCAAAGTCAAGGCAAAGCCCATTCCACCTCCTGTTCAGCCCAAAGGCAAGTCCAAAGGTAAAGCCCAATCATCCAAAGAAGACATGATCCAGTTAGCCCATCAACTGTTGAATCAAGCTAAAGCCCAATCCACTGATTCAGACAATTCAGACGATTCAGCTCAGGTCCATTCCTCTGAAGAATCAACTAATCAGTATTCAGGACCAGAGTTTCAAGATGCTCAAGATCCATTTGTCTGATCAACATTGGATTCCATATAGATACAAATTAGCTTCAATCAATACTCTTTTGAGAAAAGCTGCCAATTTGTATTTATATTGATTCCTTTATTTACATGTTCCACCAAAAGTGATGAATAGTAAAACTACTGTTCACTGTCACTATTCAACCAATCATCTTTTGCTAAAAGGCTGCTCAGCTGTGTAATCACTCCACCGAAAGCATCCGACAGCATCTACTTTTCGCATGCTCGGCCAGCTGCTTTCAGAAGTCACATGTTCACTGTTTTGCTTTTTATTTCTTTATATTGTAATCAATTGTAAGCATTTAGGCATTCTTCAATTTTCTTCTCCATCTTTGTTGTAAGAAAACCAGAGTGTTTTGAGAGCCTTACAAGCTTCCCCGTTGTACCCAATTAAAGATCCTTACAGTTGCTACAATTGTAAGTTATTTTCTGTATGTTTTAATTAAATGTTTTAATGTTTTAATTTTAATGTTTTATATGTGCAATCCAGTTATCGCCTTTTGATTTCGTAATCCAGTTATCGCCTTTTGATTTCGTAATCCATCTCCTTTAGGCAGAGTCAGACTTTGGGGTTTAAAGATAGGGTATGTATGTATACTAGGTCTGTGATTAAATTGACAAGAATAGGGTATGTATTAAGATATCTGTAAAACTGGTTAATTAAAACAAAACAATGAATCGATTATTTAGAAGTAACTCATCAGTCAGTTCTAGGTCAACTACCTTGCCTTCCATACCTAATCCAGGCATCATAATTAATGAAGAAGATGTTGAAATACAAAATGATCAAATTAATTCTGGATGGAATATTCCAAAACTGCCTATTAAAGAAATTTATAAAACTTCTTTTATACAGGATGTTTTTAAAGTTACTCTTCATGTTAAAACTATTGAACAAGTTTATGCTTTAGAAAAACCAAGAGAAACCTGTCAGTTATTTGATAAAAAATTAATCAAACGCCATTTAGATCGAGGTTACAATTTTATGCATATTGGTTTAATTCAAATTGGTGTCAATCAATTAACTATGATAGGACAAAATACTTCTGTTTTACTCTGCTTAAGAGATGCTCGTTTTCTTAATTACAATGCTAGTTTAATGGGAATGATGGAAACTGGTCTTAATAAAGGTCCTGTTCATTTTAACTGTTTTCCTGATTTTACATTAAGTTTACGAGATCCACATATTCTCATGGCATTAACATTAAACATTCAATTACATGGTGAATATACTGAAATGTTAGATTCTTCTCATAATATTGCTTTGATTTATCGTGTTCATTATAAATGTATGCAAACTAATTTAAATGTTCATGCTTTACACAAAAGTCCTAAAGATAAAACTTTGCTAATCCAAAGCAGTAGTACTAATGAATCAAACATTAATATTCCTCACATGATTGAATGGAAAGATATTAACTTACCTGATCAATGGGTTACTGTCAATGAAAATTACAAACATAATCAACAACAATCTTCAATCCAAGACATTCAACATATCCAGCAAAACAATGATGGATCAGTTAACATTATATTTTATCGAAGTCAATCTTCTCGACATAGTACATCTAGTGTCCCTTCCGAAATATCAACTGAAGATGAAATATTTAACACTCCTCTATTTAGGAAAAACAGTCAAATCCATCTTGGTCCAACTAATCCAATTTCAAAAAATAAATTAAAAGGAATTGATAATTCTACCACTTCCCAAATTAGTAAACCTGTTTACACTACTCAAACACAGTTACCCGAAGAAGACATTGCTTCAAATAATTCCCCAACTCAAACTGATTTCGAAGAATTTATCCAACCTGTGAATCCCCAGCTAATGACAATCAAAAAAGGTTTTACTCCCGATTTAGATAAACTACTTACTGACTTTCGATCCAACAAAAATAGGTCTAACAGACTTGCTTACCGTGCTAAATATAATTCTGCTCAGCAATCCAAAATAACTAGAGAATGGTATGATTTTATGATTCAATATGGTTTCGAATTGTCTTTCTTTGATTATATGGATCAATATTACAAAAAGATTAATACAATCACAAAACATAAATGGAAAACTTCTCCAAATACTTCTGTCAGTTCTAATCATCCTCCATTAGAAAACATAATTATTGATCACCAAGGTTCTGAAGTTCCAGCCTCTCCTTTTAAATTACCTGGTAATGATACTGAAATAAAAAAGGTTATTGAACAAAATAATTATACTAATCAATGTCTAAAAACAATTGGTAAACAATTAGATAAATTAGAAAATAATTTAGATGACCAATCTGCCAAATCAACTAAACCCTTAGAACAACCTTTACTTAATCTCCCTAGTCAACGTTCTAAACGAACTAGTCTAGTTACTAATGATCAATCATCTACTGTCAAAGCTATTGAACAATTATTTACTAAATTAACTCCCAATGATACTTCTACATCTAAAGACAAAGGTCTTACTGTTTTAAACCAACAACCTCCTATTACTAATAATGTATCTGATCAATCTGAGACTGACACTACTGATAATGAACTGAATCAATTAGCTCAACAATTCCAATCTTCTCATCTGAATAAAATCCACTATCCCAAGGTTAATCCTCATAATACCAAAAACTGGTATTCTAAACCAACTCCAGTTGACCTCCAATTTGAAGAAACAAATATTAGTAATCAATTTTCTGTTTCTGCTAAAAGATTATACGAATGGAATATTGATGGTCTTAGTGAAGATCAAATCCTTCAAAAATTAAATCATTTATCTATGGTCGCCAATAGTTATCTCAGTAATTATCCCCAATACTCTCAACCTGAAATTGTTTCCTTGCTTACCTCTGGTTTTACTGGTATGCTCAAATCTTGGTGGGAAAAATACCTCACTGCAGACCAACGTGACACAATCATATATGCTAATCAAACTGATGAAAATGGTCTCCCTATTTTTGATGAAACTATCGGATGTTGTCACCCTGATGGTATTAACCAACTCATATATACCATAGTCCAACATTTTATTGGTACTCCTACCCATATCTATTCTCGCATACATGATCAACTTAGTAATCTTAACTGTCCAACCTTAAGTGATTTCCGCTGGTATAAAGATGTATTTACCTCTCGAGTCATGTTAAGAGAAGACTGTACTAAATCATTTTGGAAAGAAAAATTTATTAATGGATTACCTAGTTTATTTGCTCATAAAATTAGAGAAGTTCTTAGTAAACCCACTGGTGTTATTGAATATGATAACCTCACTTATGGTGATATAATTAGCACTATCCAAAAAGAAGGTTTAAAAATGTGTATTGACCTCAAACTTACTCAAAAAGCTAACAAAGATAAACATAAAGCTAAATATGAATTAGGAAATTTCTGTGAACAATATGGTTTACCTCCTATTGCACCCTCTCGTAGGAAATCACACAAATATTCCAAACATAAATCATCCTCCAAACATTCCAATAAATATAAATATCAGAAGAACTATACACCTTCCAAATCCAATGATAAATTCTATACTAAACCCAAAAAGAAATATTACAAATCCAAAGCCCATCCAAAATCTAAATCAACTAAAGATGTTACTTGTTATAATTGTGGTCAAAAAGGACATTATTCGAATAAATGTAAAGACAAACAAAAATTAAAAGACAGAGTTAACCAACTTCAACTTGATGATAATTCCAAAAATTAGTTATATGAAATTTTCCAATTAAATCACTCTGTTAGTAGTTCTTCCTCTCCTAATCAACCTGATACCTCATCCGATTACCATTCACCTAGTAGTGATTCTGATGATAATATTAATCTAGGTTGTAATGATGTTTGTTGTAAACCGATTAAACAAATTACTGTTCTCACTAAAACTACTCAAGAAGAATCTGCTCTAATCGACCTAATTAGTAAATTAGACGATCCCAAGCTAAAACAAAAATATACTGATAAATTAAAATCCCTATTAATTCATTCAGATTCCAAACCTAAGTTTGATAAACCTATAATCAGTCTATCTAAAACTCTAGAAAGATTTAAAACTAAACAAAAAGAAGTTACATTACAAGATTTACAACAAGAAATCAATCAAATTAAACAAACAATCAAAGAATTACAACATAAAGATAAAAAACTTGAAGATGAAATTATTACACTCAAAATTGATAAAAGTTTAGATAATTTCCAAACTAATGCGCAAGAATGTGAATGTTCACATCAGTGTCTACTACTGTAAGTTTACCCAGTAATGAACACTAATGTGAATGTTCACATCATCCATGTGTGCAAAATAAATTCCGAAAACTACAACAGTTACAGGGCAATGTGAATGTTTACATGGGTGATCACATTATGTTAAAATTTGCTAAAAATCATAAGGGGGAACCAACAGCACCAAACAACACCTAACAACACAAACAAGTCCAACATTGATGTCACAATGTGAATATTTACATCACATTCCATCACATTGTTGAGTGAAGTTTGGGGGTTCTATGGACATCAAAAATGAACAATATCAACTGTGACAGTAATATGAACATTCACATCATTATACACTGATGTGAATGTTCACATCATTATACACTGCTGTGAATATTCACATCAGTGTCTACTACTGTAAGTTTAGCCAGTAATCAACACTAATGTGAATGTTCACATCATCTATTTTTAAAAAATCAATTCCGAAAACATCTATGTTTACAAATTCAAATTCGAAAACTAGAAGGTGGATGTATACATCGGTGATGACATTATGATTGAAAAGCAGAAGGTGGAATGGTATTCCTTACTTTTGTTCGTCATGGTTGGTGGGTATGGATCACACTCAGTGGATGAAATAAACTCAATGGGACGACAGGAATCTTCGAACAACGAAGCACCCTCCTTCCGATGTGAACCTTCGTAGTGGTGAGACGAAGAGGAATCTGGGGTCGATGGTCGACGGTGGACGAAGAGGACGTTGGTGAGGCGATGTGAATCTAGGGTTACTAGAGGTGATGTGAGTATCGTTTCGTGGATTGAGTTTTTGTTTTGGAAATTTTATGGATTGAATAGTTGGAATAGGAATGGGTTTTGCGGAATCGGTTACATGCAGGAGAGGCGGAGAGGATTATTTCGTCCTTTTATAATTAATGGACCTAATGGAATATTCAGAAATAGTTTGGGTTTTATGGAACAAAACAGTTATAAATGGGATTTATCAAAAAAGAGCCCAATTAAATATGTAACAATTAAAAAATTAAAAACCAGTATGAGGTAAGTCCCAAACTATAAGAGCGGTGTAATTTTCTTATGAAAAAACATACTCAAGCTGAGAAGTCAGCCATCTAATGCAAAATACCGAGCCATAGGGGTGAGCAGCGGATATACTGATCTGCCAAAACCGACCGAACCGATCCGCTGCATTTTGAACGGATGCGTGATGACGAGCGGACGATTGTAGATTGATTTTCTTCAATCCGCCAATCTGGCCGAAGGATGGCGGATTTGAGATTCCTTTGGCTGCAACCGAACAGCCAAACCGCGAATACTCCTAGTAATTTATAAAACTTTGTGTTTTCAGTTTGTTTAAATATTCTGTTTGTGTTTTCAATTAAAAAAGAGTTTAAATATTCTGTTAAAAAAAGTTTTCAACTTGAAATCTTTTTTGAATTGAAAAAAATAAACGTATTATTTATCTATATTTTTTGGTTTTTAAATCTATCTCTAAAAATAATAAATAAAAATATGATATATGCTAGTTGGTTTTTATTTTCAAAAACAGATATAGATGTAACAATACAGAGACATATAATCTCTACTACTGCTACATTTATGGTTTTGGTAGTTTGAATTATTTTTATATTTTAAGAACCATAGATTGTAATACTTTATGTTGATAAGACATGCTGTGATTGTAGTATGTGAATGAGACATGCAGTGATTGTGATATTCTAAAGTTTCAAATTTTCTTACTTTAGATGAGGCATGCAGTGATTGTAATATTTTTTAAGTCATTAACTGTAATACTTTCTTCTTCTTTTTTTGAGAAAGTGCACAAGTTGAATTATGTTGAAAATTTATAAAATTTTAAACCGCCAAATAGATTCGCATTTATCCGCTAAACCGCTAATCTACTCAATTCACATCTGCCGGATTAGCAGACGGAAGCGGATTAATTTTCTCCAATCTATCAATCTGACAAACAGACGACGGATTAAAGATTTTGTGACCACAGCCGACCCGCGCCCACCTGGGCCGGCGGCCCATGCTCAACAGCCGGCCACCAAAAAGAGTCAAAATTAATTTCTTCTTTTGTGTCTCTCTGTTTATCCGATCCGATCCGATCTTAAGCTATGACTTTATTTCGCTCAGATTCCAAAAATTCAATCCTAATCATCCTAATTGTCTACTTATATACGTATCATCTTCTTCATTCACCCCTTCCATTTTCTTTCTTCCTCTCCAACACACACAGAGCTTAAGATCCCCACATATTCATTCATTCCTAACTTGTCTTCTCTTCACTTCTCTTCACACCCATCATCATCCATCATAGTCAGTAGTAGTCATGGCGTCACTGAGCTTCACTAGTCAGATCGGAGGTAAAGATGCATCATGGCTCCAATGTCGGCCACTGGGTTTTGGACGGTGTGCTGAGAGAGTCCGTTTCAGGGTTTTTGCTTCGGAGTCTCCAACTCACCCTGATCTCAGCGTCACGGTTAATGGGTTGAGGATGCCGAATCCGTTTGTCATCGGGTCGGGTCCTCCCGGGACCAATTACACTGTTATGAAGAAGGCCTTCGATGAAGGTTGGGGTGCTGTCATCGCCAAAACGGTGAGCTTTTCATTCTTTTTACCTTTTCATTTTAGCTTTACTCTTTTTCATTCTTTCTTTTTTTTCATAATTTTTGTCACATCTTTACATGATCAATACAACAAATGCTATTATGGCCCTGATTGGTAGGGCTGTGAGAAAGTGCATATAGTTTATGCCTTAACAGTTTATAGTTAACTATAAACATAATAAACATAAGCTGATTTCTGATTTATAAATTAAGCATCTCATGTCCCTCAAAGAATAAGTTATTTTTGACTTACAAAAAATTATAAGTTGCATTGTTAAGTTAAACCAAACATATCAAAATAGCTTAAATTAAGCTGAAAGCTGAAATAAGCAGCTTTTAAGCTGCACCAAACAGGCACTATGTATATCCAAAATAAATTACAATCTGTTTGGATGGCGGGGTTTGGTGAGAAAATAAAAGAAATGGTGAAAATTGGGAACCCTTCACTTGTTTGTTTGGATGGTTAAGTAATGTGAGAAATGATGAAAATTTGTGAGAAATGGACTCTCACTAAACTTATATTTTGTTTCTCACCAAAAGTGGTGAGATTTGATGAGAAAAGAATTGAGTTTAATGAAATTTATTTAAAATGTGAAAAACATAGCTTATTAATATAGAATATTATTTTGGTAAAATGAAATAAAATATTGTGTTAGGTTTGTGTTTTGAGATAAATTTTAAAAAAGAAAATTTTGGGGAGAGAGTTTAGATTTTTTTTTTTTTTTTGATTTGTTTGGTTGTATATTTTGAAAATAGTTTTGGAGTTTGGAAGTTTGAAATAATTTGATATTTTGTTGTAATTGAGTAAATGTGTGCGAGAGAAAAAGTGATTGAGGAGAGGGGACAGAGAAAAAGTGATTGATTGACATGTAGGAAAGAGAGTGATTTTGAAAAATCTTTTCAAAAAATTTGAACCAAACAAAATTTTGAAAATTTTTCTCAAAAATTATATCTCGAGATACAAACAAAGCAAGTCCTTTTCCTTCCTCTTACTTATTCTATCCATACAAGATAAGTGAAAAATCACATTCTCTTCTCTTTGATTCATCTAAACATAATGGTGAGAAATCTAATCCTTTTTTCTTTTCTTTTCTCACCTAGGTGAGAAACCATAATTATTTCTTTTCTCACCTCCCTCTCAATCCAAAAGGAGTGTTAATGTTAAAGAAGAGTGATATGATCACTATAAATGGAGTTGTTCGGGGATGGGAAGACCTAAGCTAACATTGGATATGCGGTAGTGAAAAGGATATGAATTTATTTATTTAACTGAACATATAGCTCTTGATATAGTAGAATCAATGGTGAAAAAGAATTCGTGTAGCCAACTCTACTTGATTGGAACATAAGGCTTAATATGGTTTGGTTTATTATATATGAGTTCCAAAAATGGTGAGAAACTATTCTTAGGAATTAGTTGTTAGTTTAAAAGCTAGTGTCCAATGCGATCATACGACAAAAATTAAAAATAAGATTTGAGTAGTTCAGGATACATTGGGAAAAAAAAATATATAATCTATAATATTGTATTATATATTAGTTTAAGAGATAGTAGTTAGTTTACTTTTGTTTTGCGCAAATTACAAACACCTTCCTCGAGGTTTGGTGAAAATACAGATTCCCTCCTAAGGTTTGAGAAATTATAAATTGCCCCCTGAAGGTCAAATTTGCATAACAAATTAGGGGGGAATCTGTATGAAAATAAAAACCTCAGGGGGCAATTTGTTATGGAAATATAAACCTCAGGGGGCAAGATGTAATTTCTCAAATCTCAGGGAGGAATCTGTATTTTCATCAAACCTCAAGGGGGGTGTTTGTAATTTTCCCTTTTGTTTTTCAGTGAGTCTTATCAAAATTCGTTTCAATATTAAGTCTAAACTATTTAGATTGGCTCTCAAAATTCATGTTTCGGGACTATTCCACGCATCGGGTGTGTTTTCGCCTCATTTCGGGGCTGTTTTCCCCCACATTTCAGTGCTGAAATTCCATTAGCATGTTTGCATATCATTCTAGCCATATTGCATTGCGTATGCCACAGGCCGGCCTGACATTTTGGCTGCAGGTGGCCGGCCGGCCACTTCCTAGGATGAAGCCCCAGAAGTTAGCTTTCCAATGGCGCAAACCTTGCATTAAAATTCCTCCTGTAGAAAACGTTATGCCATTTAACGTGAAGCCGCGCAGATTCGGTCCAAGCGGACTTCAACCAACCACATCTCTCCCCCCCGGACTTGGACTTGGGATAT
>NW_021025041.1:574531-589942 GCF_004153795.1 Camellia sinensis | reverse complement strand
AAGGTAGTGTTTCACAATTGCTTCAGCCTAGGGGCTCAATTCTTCCAATTTGGTCAAGTCTAGAGTTGTCTTCAAGACTTCCAAGATTCAAGAGCAAAACTTTGATTTCCTCCCCTCTCTCTCTCTAATTCGGGTCTCTCCTCCTCTAGAGAGTTAAATCAGCCAAGGATGAAATAAAATGAGGGAGTTTAATACATAAGGGTCCCATATAACCCCACTAAGCCTCATTAATTTAATATTACATATTTGAGCACCAATTCATTAATTAATCAATTTAATCTGGCCTGAATCATTTTTCAATTAAATTTCACCGTAGGCTCTAAAAATTATGCCAATCACAATGGCGTAATCAATTTCGGGTTCTATGGCCGATAAGGCCCTCAATTTAATTCCAAAGCGGATTATTCAAATAGATATTCCTACGGTGAACAGGTAGAATTCCAAAGTCGCATATATTCACATAATGGCACACAAAATCATATCAAAACATATAGTCACATACGTATTAGGGACCAATTAGCATACTACGGAACAGGGGTATTACAGTCTTCCCCCCTTTAGGAAGTTTGGTCCTCCAAACTTATTTTACCTTTAGTCGAAACAATTCGGAACACTTTTCATTCAACGGTTCCCAATCATTCTTATAGCCATTCACTTAGTCTCAAAATCAAGCAACGCTCTATTCTCAATCAGTCATAGATTTCCCTTTTTCCGCCATACACGGCTTGTACGGTGCCATGCCAAAACTAGAGTGAGAGCTGTTGTTGGAAGCAAAGTTTGCCACGATGGATAGATCTTTCCAACTCCCCTGAAAAATCTAATGCATATCTTTGGAGCATTCCTCCCAAAACTCTAACAAGTTCTTTCTGATCATACATCAATTTGCGGATGGAAAACAGCGCCGAATCATAATTCAGTTTCGTATCAAATTCATAATTTGTCCAGATCATATACAGAAATCATAAGTCATGATTAAGTTTACGTGACACATCCATTAGCATTAACAGAACAGAACGGAACAGAATAGAACAGAACATATACACGTGAGGTTACGAATAACCAGTTCCATAAGGGAACCTCCGGGTCCGGGTAACATAACAGAACAGAAGCTGAGCCCCCATTCCTCTTGGAGGCTTTTCAGAATTCAAACACATCTTAGAATTCCTGTCTAAACAATAGATACTGGGACCCCATGTAACGAGCGATCTTATCGATGTAAACAGTGGCTAGTCTACAAGCATCATACAAATTTTATAGGGAGAAGTGGGCAACTTCAATAATTTTACCTACAATAGCCCAAATGGGACTTATACCTTGGGTGCTCAAGGTAGCCCCACAACGAAATTCGTAGCCACATATTTCCATTTCCATTCCAAAATGGAGGGAGGTTGAAGTAGTCCCGCCACTATCTGAAATTCAACTTCGACCTGTTGGCACCGAAAAATATTTGGACATATTCACCAACTGACCTCTTCAAGGTAGGTCACCAACATATTTATTTCAATGTCAGCTGACTTTATCACAGAAGTTCGGTCTATTCCGTGTCACAAAAGTTCAATTCATTCTTCAATAATTCCCTAATTCACGATCTGATTCGGTATTTAGTCCAGTGACTCATCACAATTATCCAAGGTCAATTAAAAGTCTTCAGGAATATAAGGTGGATCCAGATACTGATTCCCGAAACAACAAAGGTAACATCGAAGTAATTACCCACACAATACACATAGTCCAGACATCCCCATAAGGTGGATCCAGATACTCATGGGGTAGATTTTTTCCTCTGTCATGGCTTTTGTTGAGTGGCTAGGATGTCACGGCTGTGAGGAGTGGGATGCTTACTGGATTCCATGGGTTGATCTATGGTAGAGACTGCGGGCGAATGGGGTTGGTTATCATTTTTTATTTGTCTTGAGGGTTGTTGCTTTGTGAGTATGCTTGATGTGGTTTTTAAGTTTTTTGGTGTTTGTTTGTATCTTTGCCCATATATCCATCCCAAGCTTCCGTCTATTGTCTCTGATGGTAGGGGGTTACATGAGGACAAAAGGATATATGGGCAAAGTTGGGTTACTTTGTTTTTTCTGTTGTTGTTATGTATTCGTTTATTTATTTGTTGTTGGGTATGCCTGGGGTATGCCCCTTGTAAACTTGTAAATTTCATTGTCTTTATTTTATGACTTACTGACCCAAAAAAAAAAAGGAACAGTTAGGGTCCCAAGCGAATTAGTTTCCTAGAACAAAAGATAGAAGGATGGAGAAGCACAGAGAAAGTTGGAGAGAAAACAATCTTCGTGAGAGCTAGACGAGAAAGTTAAAAGAAAAGAAAGAGAAATAGGAAGACAATTAAAGGGAATTCAAATTCATCGTTTTAGACTTGAGAATTAAACGCTTAAGTGATTTCAGAAAACTTAAATAAGGTGTTTAATGTTAAACTACGATCGTTATGCGACAATGACTCAGTAAATTCTCTTGCTGAGAGGCTAAGCAAGATTAGTTTAAGTTAAACTTGGCCACTCGGGCAAATGAAACAATTAGGGGCGCAAGCTAATTTGTTCCCGGAACAAAAGAGAGAAGGATGGAGAGGCACAGAGAAAGATAGAAACTTTCTGCTTTGAGAGCCTGAAGAGAAAGTATAAGAGAAAAGAAAGAGGAATTGGAAGAAAGTCAAGGGGAATTCAAATTCATCCTTCTGGGCTTGAGAATTTAACACTTAAATGATTTAAGAAACCATAAATGTGATGCTTATGTAAAATTGATATCTTTAAGCTACAAATATTCAGTAAATTCTATTGCTCAGTGGCTATGCAAGATTAGGCTGAGTTAAACTTGGCCAGTTAACCGAATGACACATTTACGGGACCCAAGCTATGTAGTTACTAGAACAGAACGGAGAAGCATGGAGAAGCACAGATAAAGTTAGAGAGAAACTTTCTTCTTGAGAGGTAGAAGCCAAAGTTAGAGAAAATGAAAGAGAAATACGAAGAAAATTATAGGGAATTCAAATTGATCCTTTCGGACTTGAGAATTGAACACTTGGGTGATTTTGAAAACCTCAGATGAGATGTTTAAATTGAACTAATATCTTTAAGCTACAGTTACCCCGTAAATTCGTTTTCTTAGAGGGTAGGCAAGATTAGTTTGATTTCAACCTGGCCACTTAAGCTAATGAAACAATTAGGGGCCCAAGCTAATTAGTTCCTAGAACGAAAGAGAGAAGGATGGAGAAGCATAGAGAAAGTCAGGGAGAAACTATCTTCTTGAGAACTAGACAAGAAAGTTAGAGAAAAGAAAGAGAAATAGGAAGAAAATCAAACGGAAGTCAAATTCAACCTTTTGGACTTGAGAATTGAACACTTAGGCGATTTTGAAAACCTTAAATGAGGTGCTTATGTTAAACTAATGTTGTTAAGTTACAATTACTCAGTAAGTTCTCTTTTTTTTTTTTTTTGGGTAAGTAAGTAATAAAATAAAGACAAAGAAATTTACATGTTTACAAGGGGCATACCCCAGGCACACCCAACAACAAATAATTAAACGAATACATAACCAACTTAACCTACCACTACACCCCCTAAGATTGGGGGAGAAACACAAGAACAACAGAAAAAACAAAATAGCCCAACTTTGCCCGTATATCCTTTTGACCCCAAGTAACCCCTACCATCAGAGATAACAGACGAAAACTTGGGATGGATATATGGGCAAAGATACAAACAAAACATCAAAAAACTTAAAAACCACCACAAGCAAACTCACAAAGCAACAACTCTCAAGACAAATCAAAAATGAAAACCAACCCCATTCGCCCCTAATCTCTACCGTAGATCAACACATGGAATCCAGTAAGCATCCCGCTCCTCACAGCCGTGACATCCTAGCCACTCAACAAAAGCCATGACAGAGGAAAAAATCTACCCCATGAGAAATCCCGACAGAGTCACATGAAGCTAGCACGATCAGTAACCATAAGCAACAGTCTTGTGAGTCGAAGTGACAACAGTAGCCCCACAGCAACAAACCGATACATAGCCAAAAATAACCTGAGATCAATCATCACATCCCCCAGTCCCTTCCTTGGTAGATCACAAGCCTCAAACCCCATGGCAGTGTGCCCTTCACTCCATGTCAGGCGTGGCAATACGACCAATTAGGATGGGTCACATGAAGACAAGAAGCAACCGGAACCAGTAGCTATCCTCCCGCTCATCTCCCAGTCTCTAACTCGGCTAGTCATCGAACCACTATTCCCCATAGCAGTGACCCCTCAATCACTCTTGGCGGAGATGGCTCAAAACTAACCTCATATCGAGTCACATGAGGATCACATGATCAATCATCATGATAAAATCGACTATACATGATTCGCTGCAAAGTGGCTAAAAAGAAAATCAAAAACCAACTGCCCAAAATTTTCCTCGTGAAAGCACCCCACTTGACAGTGTAAAAACTTGGGCCACAAAATATTAAGTCCACACGTGGTCATCAAAAACCCATAATCAAAAGCCAACTAAAAAAACGGCATCAACAAGCTTGTGGGCCACTGTGGACATGCCTGATAGATTTACAAATAAAAGTTGATCCCACACGTGGCCCACCAGCATCACCAAGTTCCAAAATGGCGGCAAAGCCTGTAAAAAAGCAGACAGGCCATATCACACGGCACAACCTACAAAGTCACTCGCCAAGAGAGCGTGCAACTCACCAAGCTTCATCCTCGGCAAGAAAATAGTGACGATACACCATGGCTACCACGTAAATTCTCTTTCTTAGATGCTAAGCAAAATTTATTGGAGTTAAACTTGGCCACTTAAGCTAATGGAACAGTTAAGGTCCCAAGCGAATTAGTTTCCTAGAACAAAAGATAGAAGGATGGAGAAGCACAAAGAAAGTTGGAGAGAAAACTATCTTCATGAGAGCTAGACGAGAAAGTTAAAAGAAAAGAAAGAGAAATAGGAAGGCAATTAAAGGGAATTCAAATTCATCATTTTAGACTTGAGAATTAAACGCTTAAGTGATATCGGAAAACTTAAATGAGGTGTTTAATGTTAAACTACAATCGTTATGCGACAATGACTCAGTAAATTCTCTTGCTGAGAGGCTAAGCAAGATTAGTTTAAGTTAAACTTGGCCACTCGGGCAAATGAAACAATTAGGGGCGCAAGCTAATTTGTTCCTGGAACAAAAGAGAGAAGGATGGAGAGGCACAGAGAAAGATAAAAACTTTCTGCTTTGAGAGCCAGAAGAGAAAGTATAAGAGAAAAGAAAGAGGAATTGGAAGAAAGTCAAGGGGAATTCAAATTCATCCTTCTGGGCTTGAGAATTAAACACTTAAATGATTTAAGAAACCATAAATGTGATGCTTACGTTAAACTGATATCGTTAATCTACAAATATTCAGTAAATTCTATTGCTCAGTGGCTATGCAAGATTAGGTAGAGTTAAACTTGGCCAGTTAAGCGAATGACACATTTACGGGACCCAAGCTATGTTGTTACTAGAACAGAACGGAGAAACGTGGAGAAGCACAGATAAAGTTAGAGAGAAACTTTCTTCTTGAGAGGTAGAAGTCAAAGTTAGAGAAAATGAAAGAGAAATACGAAGAAAATTACAGGGAATTCAAATTGATTCTTTCGGACTTGAGAATTGAACACTTGGGTGATTTTGAAAACCTCAGATGAGATGTTTAAATTCATTTTCTTAGAGGGTAGGCAGGATTAGTTTGATTTCAACCTGGCCACTTAAGCTAATGAAACAATTAGGGGCCCAAGCTAATTAGTTCCTCGAACGAAAGAGAGAAGGATGGAGAAGCACAGAGAAAGTCAGGGAGAAACTATCTTCTTGAGAGCTAGACAGGAAAGTTAGAGAAAAGAAAGAGAAATAGGAAGAAAATCAAACGAAACTCAAATTCAACCTTTTGGACTTGAGAATTGAACACTTAGGCGATTTCGAAAACCTTAAATGAGTTGCTTATGTTAAACTAATGTTGTTAAGTTACAATTACTTAGTAAGTTCTCTTTGTTAGAGGCTAAGCAAGATTAGTTTGATTTAAACTTCGCCACTTGAACAAATGAAACAATTAGGGGGCCGAGGCTAATTAGTTTCTCAAACAAAAAAGAGAGAAGGATGGAGAAGCGCCGAGAAGTTAGAGAGAAACCTTTTTCTTGAGAGCTAGAGGAAACAGTTCAAGAAAAGAAACAGAAAAAGGAACAAAATCAATGGGAATTCAAATTCATCCTTTTGTATTAAGTGTTGAACTCTTTCCAAGAAACATGGGTTAGAGTGAGAAGCTCCTACCTCTCTCTAGAAACTCTGTGTTTCTAGAGTTTCAATTCCTTATTGAATGCGATGGTAGAAGTAAATGCAATGGCTAGTTCTGGGGGCCCATCTTTTGTGGATATTAATTTTCCGCTTTTGGGGGGAAAAGAGTTAAAAAATCCGATTGACGATTTAGGGTTTACTAAAAATCAGTTTGAAATCTTTAGTGAGTGTGAGATGGATCCTACGGCGATTTCTCATCTAGATCGCAAATCTAAAGTGGATCTCACTGATGTTCCTGAGCCAAGGGTTGAAACCCTAAATCATCTGAATCGAGGGCTTGATAATCTAGTCTCGAAGGAGGATCCTCAAAGGGTTGCAGATCGCTTGAGGCGTTTGAAAGGGGAGTCTACACCAACCATCCAAGGTATGGATCCACCCCGTTGGTCAAATCGTATGGATAGCGTCCATTATGTGTTTCAAAATCTTCCAGATAGCATTGTGGTGGCAAAAAATCGAAGCGATTCTAGAGCTCAGGGGGAAACGAAGACGTTACAGTCAGATCCATCTCTTGCCACGATGGAAGACGGCTCACCTTCCATCGGTGTACATCCGAGAAGAGGTGCATGATCGGAACCCTTATGATGACCGTGTACAGGTTTGTGATGAGGTTGATCCATCTAGGGGAGGTAGTTTTGCAGTCAGAGGAGGCAGAGGAGGGAGAGGACGTGGGGGAGGTCGCGGGAATCCAAACGCTAAATCCTGGGCAGAGATAGCGGCGCCATCATTTCGGTCCAATGTTCCGCTGAGGTATGTTCCACCAATTCGTAATGAGGGTGATGTTAGTGTGGCTTTGCCCCCTAGACCTAACCCCTTAGAAAAATGAGACTCTTGTTTGGTTGGTTACTTTCTGGATAAGGGAGTTTCTTTCAACTATTTACGCAATAGTGCCTTCAGTATGTGGAAAAGTAAGGGTTTGAAAGAAGTTCTGGTTAATACTGAGGGATTTAGTTTCTTTATCTTCGATATTCCAGAATGTTGTAGCTCTGTCCTTGAAGGGGGACCCTGGTACATAGGGGGCTTCAATTTGTTTCTCAAGAAGTGGACCAGGATGATGAAATTGACTAAGAAAAAAGCAACTAAAGTCCCTGTGTGGGCTAAATTTTTTAATGTTCCTTTCGAATACTAGGACAGTGATGGGCTTAGCCGTATTGCGAGTGCAGTGGGTGTTCCGTTGTTTATGGATAATCTTACAGAGAAGGGAAGTCGGGTTTCATTTGCTAGAGTTTGTGTAGAAGCTGATGCTAATTCCACACTGCCGTTTATGTTCAAAGCAAACTGTGGGGGTGAAGAGGTGGTTATCCATGTGGAATATCAAGGGCTTCCTCCCAAATGTGACCACTGTATAGCTTTTGGCCATGAAACTACTAACTGCATGAAGACCCAAGTAGCCCATTTGATTTCCCTTCAAAAGGAGACTGAAGATAATCTTGATCCGGGATGGAGTACAGTGAAAGCCAAGGGTAAAAGGAAAGTGGGGGACCCTATCTTGGACACTGAGCAACCAGTAGTGCAAGAGGGGGCTGCTCAAGAAATTCACGAAACTAGTCAGAGCCTTCCACCTAAAGCATCCCTGGAAGTGGCAGTTGAGAACTTAAGTGATGGGCTTAAGGAAATTGATCAGAGGGTTAGTGCTGGGGAGCATTCAGTTCCCAACCTCGAAGGGCTGGATGAGCTTCAGAAGGAGTTGATGGCGCTTACCAAGCTGGTCCTACCACATGATACAGATCTCATCAAGAAAGTGGAAAATTTGAAGGGTACTACACCAAAAAAAGCTGTTCCAATAGAAGAGCAGGCAAAACCAACTAACTCTGCAAAAAGTAGCTCCTCTGGCAAGGGCAACAAGAGCCAGAGGAAGAAACAAAGGTAAGTCCCAGTTTAGTTTGGTTGTGGGTTAGTAAATTTTTGTTGTTTCCAATGACTTTTAAAATTGCATCGTGGAATGTCAGAGGGTTTAATGACCCTTCTAGGCATAAAGAAGTTAAAAAAATTTTGAATCGTGAAGATATTAAGGTCTTGGGCATTTTGGAGACCAAAATAAAAGCTACAAATGAAAATCGTATTTTATCATCTTGTTTAAATAATTGGTCCTTTTTGACTAACTCACTTCCTACTCAAACTGGGAGAATTTGTGTATGCTGGGATACTACTTTTTGTTCAGTTAAGTTAATTGAGTCATCTGATCAATTTTTGCTGTGTGAAATCACTGATTTTGCGAAAGATGCTGCTTTTAAAGCCTGTTTTGTTTATACCGATAATAGGCATATTGTTAGGAAGGAGTTTTTTGAATACATGGTCAGGACCTCTTGTTTGCTGTCCAAAGTCCCTCTTGTCATGTTAGGGGATTTTAATGCTATTCGGTATGGGTCTGAGAAAGTTTGGTGGCTCATCTTGTATATACCCTGTTCCGTAATATGTTAATTGGTCCATAACACGATGTGATTATGTATTTTGATTGATTTTGTTTCCCACTATGCTGAAAATATGTGATTTGAAGTTCCATCTGTTACCGTAGGAATATCTGTTTTGAATTAATCAGCTTTGGAAATTAATGAGGCCTTATCGGCCAACCAGAACCCAAAATTCGATTACGCCATTGTGGTTGCCATATTTTTAGAGGCTACGTGAAATTTAATTGAAAATTGATTCTGGTTCAATTTAAAACTGAATTGAAATATAAATTAAGTTACCCATTATTTATATTATTATATTGACTAGTGGGACTTAATTATATTTGAGCACTACACCTTATTTCTCTCCCCTTGGCTTATTTGGCTGATTTTGAAACTCAATTGAGAGGGAGAAGCCGACCATAGGAGGTAGAAAGAGGGATTATGCAACTTTGGTCTGAAACTTGGAGATTGGAAGTCTCAAGTTAAGATTTGATCATAGGATTGTTTGAGGATCAAGCTCCTAGGGAGTGATTCTTGGATTATAAATTGTATTTTGTGCATGTCCAAGCTATCTTGGTGAATCAAGAATAAGATTGTACGGAAGTTGAGTTGTTGTTTGTTGAATTGAAGCCTCTAATATGTGCAGTGCATGTAAGAAATACTTGAAAATTTGCATGTTTAGCACAAACTGTGTATAACCCATGTGAAATATTAAAGGGAAACTCATGTCTTGATCACCATTTGTGTTATCAAGTTAGAATGTGGCTAATCCATTCACATGCATGCTACAAATTGAGAAGATATGAGCTTTGAATGCATGAAATGGCTACTTGGTAATGAGTTGGTGGAAAATGAGCCATGCATGTAAAATAAATTATGAAATTGAGCTTCAATATGTTGTAATTCTATGTTTGTACCTGTTAGTATATGATTATGTGTGAAATTTGGGCTCGAATCATGCATGTTTAGAGCCTTTGAATGTCAAGATGAAGCTCAAGAACCCAATCTGGAAAACCCAGTTTTGATGTACGTCGAGCGGTGAAGATATATGCTCGAGCGGAGGAAATCGAGCTCCCAGCACTTTCTGCAGATGTGGTGTTCGCCCTCGAGCGGGAAGTTTACGTCGAGCAGGGAGCTGTGTAGGCAGGCCAGTCCGCTCGAGCGGGCTAGTTCACGCTCGGAGCTGGAATAGAAGGCAAACAGTACTTTCGCAGACTTAAGGGTTCCGCTCGAGCGGGTAAGATCCACGCGAGCGGGGACCCTATTTTCTGAATTCTGTTTTTTGCTTTTTGTGTTCTGTTTTCCGTTCTCTTTCACTTGCAAGCACTCTTAGGCATTATGTTAAGCTTGTAAATGAAGTTATAATGAGATATAATAAAGCTAAAGAGGAATAGGAATTTAAGAAACGGATTGACACTGTTTATGACCTTTTTTTGTGTTCGTGAAAGTGTAGGGTCAAGCTCCAGGGCAAATTTCCACAAGCCGATCACTGTGAGTAAATATCAATATTTGAAAACTGTCAATGTCAATTGTCATTCCCTAAAATTATTATGAGTGTTAATTGGGATTGTGGACCAAAAAGTCTGACAAGAAATAATAATGAATGGCGCACAAAGGCCGTTTTTGACATGAACTGAATGGCCAAAGCCGTTTGACCATGAATGAATGGGCCAAAGGCCGTTTGACATGAATGAATGGGGCAAAGGCCGTTTGACATGAATGAATGGGCAAAGGCCGTTGACATGAATGATGGGCCAAAGGCCATTCATTCATGTTCCAAACGGCCTTTGGCCCATTCATTCCATTTATTCTTGGTCAGACTTTTGTCCCCACCAATCCAATTAACAACTTCATTATTAATAAGTAATAACAGTTGGACATTGACAAGTTTTCAAAATATTGATATACTCAACAGTGATCGGCTTGTGGATTTGCCCTGGCAGCTTGACCCTACACTTTCATGAACACAAAAAAATGGGTCATTAACAGTTCAATTCCTTTTTAAATTCACCATAATCCTCTTTAGGCTTTATTATTATCTCATTAACTCATGTTACAATGCTTAACATATGCCTAAGAGTGCTTTGCAAGTGAAAGAGAACGGAAAACAGAACACAAAATGCAAAAAACAGAATTTCAGAAATAGGGTCCCCGCTCGAGCGTGGACTTTACCGCTCGAGCGACCCTTAAGTCTGCGAAAGACTGGTTGCCTTTCTATTCCAGCTCGGCGTGAAACATAGGCCGCCGGTCGGACTGCCTGCTACACAGCTCCCTGCTCGAGCGTGAACTCCCCGCCGAGCGAACACCACATCCTGCAGAAAATGCTGGGAGCTCGCATTTCTCCGCTCGAGCATAAACTCACCCGCTTCGAGCGTACATCGAAATCTGGGTTTTCCAGATTGGGTTCTTGAGCTCATTTGACATTCAAAGGCTCTAAATGCATGATTCGGCCCAAATTTCACATATACATATACTAACATGGTACAAACATGAATTACAACATATTGAGCTCAATTTATAATTATTACATGCATTGGCTCATTTTCACCAATCAATTAACCATGTAGCCATTTCATTGCATTCCAAAGCTCATTATTCTTCTCAATTTGTACAGGCATGTGATGGATTACCACATTTCTAACTTAGATAAAACACCAATGGTATTCAGACATGAGTTTCCTTTAATTTTCACAGGTTATAACCACATTGTGCTCAAACATGCAAATTTCAAAGTATTTCTTACATGCATGCACATATTAAGCTTCAATTCAACAAACACCACAACTTCAACTTCACTACAATCTTGTTCTTTGATCACCCAAGATAGCTTGGACATTGCACAAAATTACAATTATTAATCCAAGAATACTCACTGGAGCTTGACTCCTCACATCTATGATCCAAATCTGAATTCAGACTTCCAATCTCCAAGTTTTCAAAGACCAAAGTTGCATACATCCCTCTTTCCTCCCTCCTAATGGTCGGCTCTCCCTCCACAATTGAGTTCAAGAATCAGCCAAAATAAGCCAAGGAGAGAGAATAAGGTGTTGCTCAAATATATTAAGCCCCACTAAGTCAATATAATTAATATAAAATAATGGTGTACTTAATTTATCATTTCAATCAGTTAAAGTTGACCAGATTCAATTTTCAATTAAATTTCACCGTAGGCTCTAAAAATTATGCCAACCACAATTGCGTAATCGACTTTGTGGGTTCTTGGGCCGATTAAGGCCTCAATTAAATTTCAAAGCTGATTAAATTCAAACAGATATTTCCTACGGTGAACAATGGAACTTCAAATCACATATTTTCACCATAGTCGGAACACAAAATCATATCAACAATACATAATCACATCGTCGTTAAGGACCAATTAACATATTACGGACAGCGGTATACAGATGAAGCCAGCCAAAACTTTCTCAGGACCCATACCGTAATAGCATTAAATCACCCTAACATAAAACCGAGGGGACTTCGGACAAGCAGACAAGAGGTCCTGACCATTATTCAAACTCCTTCCTAACAATATGCCTATTATCAGTATAAACAAAACAAGGCTTTAAAAACGCACTTTCGGCAAAATCAGTGATTTCACACAGCAAAAATTGATCAGATGACTCAATTTAACTAACTGAACAAAAAGTAGCATCCCAGCGCATACACCAAATTCTCCCAGTTATGAGTAGGAGTGAAGTTAGTCCAAAAAGGACCACCAATATATTTTAACAAGATGAATTAAAATACGATTTTCATTTGTAGCTTTTATTTGGCTCCAAAATGCGCCAAGACCTTAATTCTTCACGGTTCAAAATTTTTTTAACTTCTTAGCCCTAGAAAGGGTTATTAAACCCTCTAACATCCATGATGCAATTTTAAAAGTCATTGGAAAAAACAAAAATTTACTACACCCACTATCAAACTAACACTGGGACTTAACCTTTGTTCTTCCTCTGGCTCTTGTTGCCCTGCCAGAGGAGCTACTTTTTGCAGATTGAGTTTGTTTGCCTGCTCTTCTATTGGAACAAAACTTTTTTTTGGATGTAGTACCCTTCAAATTTTCCACTTTCTTGATGGATCTGTTATATGTGGTAGGGACCCAGCTTGAGTAAGCGCCAAATTAAACTTCCTTCTGAAGCTCATCCAGGCCTTCGAGGTTGGGAACAGATTGTATCCTCAGTACTAACCCCTGATCAATTTCCTTAAGCCCATCATTAAAGTCCTCACTGCCACTTCCAGGAGCTTTAGCGTGGAAGGCTCTGACCAGTTTCGGTGATTTCTTGAGTAGCCCCTCTTGCACTCTCTAGTTGCTCAGTGTCCAAGATAGGTCCCCCACTTTCCTTTACCCTTGGCTTTCACAGTACTCCATTCCTGGATCAGGATGATCTTCGGTCTCCTTTTGAAGGGAATTCAAATGGGCTACTTGGGTCTTCACACACATAGTTAGTATTCATTGGCCAATAAGCTTTGCAGTGGCTCCACATTTTGGGAGAAGCCCTTGATATCCCACATGGAAACCACCTTCTTCACCCCCACAGTTTTGCTTTGAACATAGGACGCAGTGTCGGAATTAGCATCAGCTTTCTACACAAAACTCTAGCAAATGAACCCGGTCCCTTCTCTGTAAGATATATCCATAAACAACGGAACTACCCACTGCACTCGCAAATACAACTAAGCCCATCACTTGTTCCCCAGTATTCGAAGGGACATTAAAAAATTTAGCCCACACAGGGACTTAGTTGCTTTTTCCTTAGTCAATTTCATCATCCTGGTCCATCTTTTGAGAAATAAATTGAAAGCCCCCTATTGGTACCATGGTGTCCCCCTTCCAAGGACGACGCCTACAACAGTCTGATTATCGAAGATAAAGAAATTAATTCCCTCAGTATTAAACCAGAACTTCTTTCAACCCTTACTTTTCCACAAACTGAAAGCACTATTGCGTAAATAGTTGAAAGAAACTCCCTTATCCAGAAAGTAAGCCCACCAAACAAGAGTCCCATTTTTCTTTAAAGGATTAGGTCTAGGGGGCAAATTCCACCACTAACAGCACCCTCATTACGAATTGGTTGGAACATACCTCCGCGGAACATTGGACCGAAATGATGGCGCCTGCTATTCTCTGCCCCAGGATTTAGTTTTGGTTGCCCGTGACCTCCCCCGCGTCCTCTCCCTCTCTTACCTCCCTGACTGCAAAAACTACCTCCCAGGAGGATCAACTCATCACGAACCTGTATAGGCCTCAATCAGAAGGGGTCCGATCATGTTACCTTCATCTGATG
This sequence comes from Camellia sinensis, assembly GCF_004153795.1. Taxonomy (NCBI): domain Eukaryota; kingdom Viridiplantae; phylum Streptophyta; class Magnoliopsida; order Ericales; family Theaceae; genus Camellia; species Camellia sinensis. Next base: position 575,946 of record NW_021025041.1, on the reverse strand, counting down.
TACACCATGGACGAGGTGATTGTTGTCTTCCATCCGTGGCAAGAGACGATCGTAATTGTAACGTCTCTGTTTCCCCTGAGTCAGAAGAATCACTACGATTTTTTGCCACCACAAATCCTATTCGGAAGATTTTGAAACACAGAATGGACGGCTATCCATACATCTGACCAACGGGTGGATCCATACCTGAGATGGTTGGTGTAGGACTCCCCCTTTCAAACGCCTCAACGATCTGCGCAACCCTTTGAAAATCCTCTTTCGAAACGAGATTCTAGCCCTCGATTCAGATGATGTATGGGTTTCAACCCTTGGTTCAGGAACAACAGTGAGATCCCACTTTGATTCGCGATCTAGATGAGAAGTCGCCCGTTAGGATCCAATCTCACACTTCACTCAATATTTCAAACTGATTTTTCAGTAAACCCTAAAACGTCAGTCGGATTTTTTAACACTTCTCCCCCCAAAAACGGAAGATTCATACTCCACCAGAGATGGGCCCCCAGAAACTAGCCATTGCATTTACTTCTAACCAATCGCATTCAATGAGGAATTGAAACCCTAGAAACACAGAGTTTCTAGAGAGAGGTAGGAGCTTCTCACTCTAACCCATTGACTTTTTTCTAACTTCTCCTACCTTCTCTCTTTTGTTCTACGAATCGTAATTAGGTTTGGTAACTAATGTTCATTAAGCTTAAGTTCCCAGGTTTAACTTCAAACTAATCTTGCTTAGCCTCTAAGAAAGTTTCTCTGTAACTTTCTACATCCTTTCTCACTCCTTCTCTTCTTTCATCTTAGAAACTAATTAGCTTAGTCATAAACTTAGGTCGCCAAGTATGACTCGAACTAATCTTGCATAATCTCTAAGAAATAGAATTTTCGATGTAATTGTAGCTTAACGATATGTGGTTTAACTAAGCACATCATTTTAAGGTTTCTAAATCACATAAGTGCAAGCCAAAGGTTGAATTTGAATTCCCTTTTATGTATCTTCCTGTTTCTCTTTCTTTTCCTTGACTTTTCTTCTTCTAGCTCTCAAGAAGAAAGTTTTTCGGTTACTTTCTTCTGCCCTTCTCTTCGTTCTCTCTTTTGTTCTAGAACTAATTTAGCTTCAGAACAACCAATCGTTTTCATAACCTTAGTGGGGAAGTACAGAGAGAACTTTGTGCTAAGCAGAGAAAGTTAGGAAACTTCTCTTGAGAGCTAGAAGGGAAGTTAGAGAAAAGAAAGAGAAATAGGAGGAATTCAAAGAGGAATTCAAATTCATTTTTGTGAAATTGAGAATTGAATAGCTTGGTTGATTTAGAAAATCTTAAATGAGGTTGCTATGTTAAACTAATGTCGTTAAGCTACAATTACTCAGAAAGTTCGCTATCTTGGTGGCTAAGCAAGATGCTGAGTTAAACTGGCCACTTTAT
>NW_021025041.1:546014-574481 GCF_004153795.1 Camellia sinensis | reverse complement strand
GCCGTACTAAAGGTCAACTTAGTGCCCAAGGCACTCTGCAAACTCTGCCACAACCTGGCAGTAAAACGAGGATCTCACTCTATCACCAGTATTAAGCCTCTCCTGGATAGCAAGCCAGACAATAAAGCTAACCTTAGGTATTTTATGGGGGCCCCAGACAAAATCATGCCAAGCTACCTTGGCAAACTTACTTCTCCAGTGATGCCAGGTAGACTTGATGGTGAATTCCCCATCAGAAGTGAGGGTCCAACTAATAAGGTCATTTTTAGAGGAATCAGGTCTACAACTCTCAGGGGTAGACGAGATCCACTCTTGAATCTCCCATGAATTAGGGAAAGGCCAATGCCAAGAGTTACCACGAACAATTTGACTAACTTTGGTCTCCCTATTAAAGCCAGAATCATACTGAATTCTATCCCCATATCTATCCCAAAGGGGCCCAAGAGGATGCCAATTATCATACCAAAGGAATGTGGAGTCACCCTTACCTATCTTGTGGAGAATAAGAGGGGAGACAATATTCCTAAGAGACAATAGCTTCCTCCAAACCCAAGAAGGGTCACTAGGAGTTTTGACGTGCCAGAAACTTCTACCCTTTAGTAAGTACGATTTTATCCATTGGCACCACATAGATTGTTCCCCCCCGGAAAATAGAAACCAAATGTGTTTGGCAATAGCAGCCCTATTCCAAATCTCAATGGATTTAAAACCCAGACCGCCCTCATTTTTAGGAGCACACACCTTGTCCCACGCAACTTTAGCACTATGCTTTTTGAGCTCAGTACTAGACCAAAGAAACGCCCGAAGGATACTCTCAATCTCCTTAACCACCTTCTTAGGAAGGATGAAAAGAGAAGACCAATACACTTGCATAGAAAAGAGAATGGTCTGAATGAGCTGGCCTCTTCCAGCATATGACAGAATCCTGTTAGTCCAGCTCTTAACCCTTTTAGTCAACTCACTGATAGAATCACTAAAAGGGTTAAGAGCTGGACTAACAGGATTCTGTCATATGCTGGAAGAGGCCAGCTCATTCAGACCATTCTCTTTTCTATGCAAGTGTATTGGTCTTCTCTTTTCATCCTTCCTAAGAAGGTGGTTAAGGAGATTGAGAGTATCCTTCGGGCGTTTCTTTGGTCTGGTACTGAGCTCAAAAAGCATAGTGCTAAAGTTGCGTGGGACAAAGTGTGTGCTCCAAAAAATGAGGGCCGTTTGGGTTTTAAATCCATTGAGATTTGGAATAGGGCGACTATTGCTAAACACATTTGGTTTCTGTTTTCCGGGGGCGAACAATCTATGTGGTGCCAATGGGTTAAATCATATTTACTCAAGGGTAGAAGTTTCTGGAATGTCAACACTCCTAGTGACCCTTCTTGGGTTTGGAGGAAGCTTTTGTCTCTTAGGAAGATTGTCTCCCCTCTTATTCTCCACAAGATAGGTAAGGGTGACTCCACATTCCTTTGGTATGATAATTGGCATCCTCTTGGGCCCCTCTGGGATATGGGGATAGAATTCTGTATGATTCTGGTACCTCTTGGCATCCTCTTAGTCAAATTGTTCGTGGTACCTCTTGGCATTGGCCTTTCCCTAACTCATGGGAAATTCAGGAGTGGATCTCGTCTACTCCTGAGAGTTGTAGACCTGATCCCTCTAGCAATGATCTTATTAGTTGGACCCTCACTTCTGATGGGGAATTCACCATCAAGTCTACTTGGCACCACTGGAGAACCAAGTTTGCCAAAGTAGCTTGGCATGATTTTGTCTGGGGTCCCCATAAAATACCTAAGGTTAGCTTTATTGTCTGGCTTGCTATTCAGGAGAGGCTTAATACTGGTGACAGAGTGTCTTCTTTTGGTGTGATCACAACCTGCTCCTTTTGTCAGGATCCAAATGAAAGTCACTCTCATCTATTTTTTGATTGCTTATTCTCTTCTAGAGTTTGGCATGCTATTCAAGGTAAATGCAATGTTAACTGGCCAGATCTTCATTGGCCTGGGATCATTACTTATGCTACAGGAGAGACTAAGGGTAAAACTCTCAGAGCTAATGTCCTTAAGTTGGCTTTGATGTGCACTGTTTACAATCTTTGGCTTGAGAGGAATAACAGAAAATTCAGTAATGTCTCTAAACCTGAAGAGGTTGTTATCAAATCTATTATTCATATGGTGAGGGGGAGATTACTATCTGTTAATAACTTTCCCAGATCTCCAGGGGATAACTGGTTTCTATCTTATTGGAACTTGCCTGAAATTGTTTTGAAGCCCCTTTCCTCTGTCAGGAATGGGAGGGCTGCTGAGTGATGTGAGTCTCTCTACATGAGGGTTGAGTGAAGGAGAGCAAAATTATGTTTCCTAATTGTTTGCTCATTTTTGCAGATGTTGTGCTTATGGACATCTCTTGAGAGTTGAGTGCTGTGAGAAACAAACACTTTCTGTAGCTTATTGTGGGTTGAGTGAATTTAGACCTCAAATTGTTTGTACTAATGTTTACATATATAGTAATTTTTATATGCAGGCTAAGGACGCTGTTATTGAGTGGTGTGAGTTTCTTATACTGTGGGTTGAGTGATGTGAGGTCCTATATTGTGGGCTTTGTTATTATGTTCCTGAAGTATGGTCTTCTTCCTTCATTTGGTTGTAATGTCTTCAAGTTACACAATGCAGGGTTTACTACAGAGTGTAAGCACGGCATGGGTTGCATGGGAGGTCAGTTGCGTCTCCATGGTTATTGCTGGTTTGCTGGTACAAATGTTTCGGGTTTAAGAGTTTCCTGGTGCGTGGTTATAGCTGCTTGTAGCGCCTCTGGTGGGAAGATTGTCTTTCTTTTCTGTTATTTTAATTTCTTATGGTTGGACATTATAGATGGTTTGCTGTGTTTTTTTTTGGGTGAATAAGAAATAATATAAAACAAAAAGATTTACAAAAATACAAGGGGCATACCCCAGGCCCTAACAACAGAAAAACAACATGAGCCTCAACCCACAGGCACCGAAGCCCAAAGAAACACAAACAAAAAAGACTAGACCAAACCTAAGAGCTACATCCGAAAATTAGGAGAGCCAAAAGAAAAACATAGCCAATCGAACTGTACAAAGGCCATATCCTATGATGAATAGGGACCTTGTACAAAGGACAGACCAGCAACCAACAAGCACCATTACAACAGTCAAAAAACTCCCTACACAACCCGTAGGGATGGGCACCATCACACCCACAAAACCTCCCTACACAACCCGTAGGGATAGGCACCTGTAACAAAATAAAAATAATACAAAAATAGTGACCCAAGCAAACCGAAGTGATGAACCAAGAGGGGCCCATCCTACCGAATTGCTCAAAAAAACCTGTTACACGAGATACCAGAGTACACATGAACCTCCTACACAACCCGTAGGAATAGGCATACTGCAAACTACAACTGTGAACAAAAAAGTATAAAAAGAAAGACCACTGATTAGCACCCATTAGTAGCATAGCAAGGCGCTTGAAGCAGCCATCACCATGGTACCTACACACCCTGCCAACAGCCACCCAAATCTGGACAGCAATCAGCCACCACTCCTCCACAGCAAGAGAGAAATAAAAGAAAGGAAGATAGCTTATGAACCCACTGAAATGCCTAGGCAAGGCGCAATTTGCAGCCATCACCGAAGTGTAAGTCCACACAGCGTACAACTCCAAAGAGGGGCGCTGATTGCAGCCACCTTCACACCACCAGGCAAACCCCGACACAGATTGCTGCCAATGCACATAGATAGTCACCAACAGCAAACTTCTAGCAGCCAAAGTCCAAATCCAATAGCCATCCGAGAGAAACTGCCATGAGCAATCCCACCTTACAAGTTGCTGCTTAACCTGTTCAACATATAATAGACCATAACAATATGTTGAGTCATATAGAAGAAGAAACAACAAGCATTCAGTATAGGACCTCCCCTCACTCGACCCACAATAAAAGAGAGCTCTCCACTCAATGTAAGATCTCCCATCACTCGGCCCACATATTCCGTGCTCTCTCATTCCAGCCAGCTGGACAATGTACTTGAAGTTCCATAAACCTGCACAAAATATATATAATATATAGTACATGTTAGTCTAAAAAATATGCACTTCCTCCCCCCACTCAACCCACATTTACAAGAGGAGCTGTACTGGCTCACATCACTCAACCCTCCCTTCATAGGCTCCAGATTTTTTGAGTATTTGGGATCCATAATAGCTGATAGAATCTGAGAATATCACCATCTGCAAGACAGCATAAGATGTTAGACAAACACTCCTTATCTGCTCACCATCACTCAACCCTCAATTTAGGGAAGCTCACACCACTCGAATTCCTTACAGCTGCAGCAGTTTGGGACTGGAACATGATTTTAGAAGGTAAGTTCCATTGTTCCAAATACCAGTTGTCACCTGCATAAGCTTTCACATTTTCCATAGAAAGGAGTCTACCCCTAACCATTTGGATGATAGAGTTAGTGACAACCTCTTCAGGTTTGAAAACCTTACTAAAGATTCTACTATTTCTCTCCATCCAAATGTGGTAGATAGTGCAGAGAAAAGAAAGTTTCATAATCATAGATTTCAGAGATGTACCATTGATTGATTTGGTAGCAAACTCAACAAGTTCCAACCAGGGCAAAGAAGGCCAATGGGAATTACACTTTGCTGTGTTTAATTCCTTTTGGCCTATCCGTGCGGGATGTGCATGGCATTTCTGTTTTTTTTGTTTTTGGGTTTCGAACTGTGGATTATGGTACGCATGTGAGATGTGCATGGTCTTTATTCGACATGTTCCTCTTTTGCAAAGGAGCAATATCTGTGGATTAGGTCATCTGCTATATGGGCCAGCTGCGGGATGGACTTCAGCTTTTTGGTTGACTATGGCTGCTGGAAATGCCCATGATGTGATGGACTTTTGTTTTTTTTATTTATTTTATTATTTGGTTTTTAAAGCCTGATGAATGCTTGTTTTATTTCTTGGTCTCTTGCTTTACCTGCGGGATGTGCATGGTTAAGCTGGTCTGTATGGTCCCGAACCTGTTTGATTGTGTTCATCTTTCCCATTTGTTTATTATGGGATACATGAACATTTTTGTATGTTCGGGTCTGTGTCGGTGTGTGTGGCCATACCGCTTTACTTGTTGAACACCCTTTCGCCATGCTTTTGTCTGGTCTGTCAGCCACCTTTTGAGGGAAAACCCAACCAGTCGCCGCCACGTGTCCCAGCAGAGGGTTAAGCCCAGAACCGAGTGAGAGAACCTATCATTTGGTATCATATCCTTGCCTTTTAGAGAGAGAAGCTCTAGGAGGAAGAAGAAGTTTTAGAGTGAGAAAGTAAATCTTCGAGCTTGATTCCAAGAGATCGAACCGTTAGATTCGCGTATTGAGGTTAGATCCTTGGCTTACTCTTGTAGTTCTTTGTGTCTATCTAACTGCATTGCACGATCAAACCTGTTCTGCACGTCATGCATTGATTTGAAGCTGGTTTTAGAAAGAGAAAATAGTATTCATGTGTTCTTGAAGAAAAAGTCTTGTTTTGATCCGAAAGCTTGCATTGAGAATCATGTTTTTGTGTTCGTTTCCGCAAGAACTTCAAGTATGGGTACCCAGGTCCATGTTTTCGAACTTGTAGCACGAAAATCCCAGATTTTGTGATAACAGGTTGTGATTGAGCCTTCATATTCTTTCATGTTCTTCGTGTTCATGTTCTTCATGTTCATCAACGGAGGGAAACCCAGATTTTCCCCGATTTCTTTTCCTTGAATGTGGCCCTCGGGAACACACCTCGGCGAGGAGGTGTGGAACCTCGGCCTAGACCTGGTTGGTGCCCAGCGTGTTTTCCGAGATCATTTGTATACATATGAAGCTTGTTTGAAAGTGCATTCAATAGGCTTTGCCATGTGTTTGTAGGACTTGGGCGTGTCTCGACCCTGACGTTTGAAGAACTATGTGAGTGGTATTTTTAATAAAGTTATGTTATACGTTTTGATAAGCTTTGCTTTGCCTTGTTTTGAAAAGTATTTGATTTAGCATGAATGATTATCCCTATTTGTATATCAAGCACTATCTTGTTTCCATGACATTTCTTGAAAGTCCTTAGTGCCAGGGGACTATAATGCAATTGCACTCATGTCTTGAAAGTCCTTAGTGCCAGGGGACTATAATGCAACTGCACTCGTCTTGAAAGTCCTTAGTGCCAGGGGACTATAATGCAACTGCACTCTTGATTGTAAAGTATGCTATGTATTGTTTTGGAAGAGATCTTGGATATCAATCATGCAAAACCTTTATTTCTAATATCATTCACTGAGTATCCAAGCTCACCCTCTCTATATATATATGTAAGGATTTTCTTCCCAAAGTGGCTCAGGACTGGAATCAGTATATTAGAGGCGTCCCTATATATGTAGGTGATGAGCAAGAAGGCATTGAGTGCATTGCCGACTTGTTTTGGATTCGCATTTTGTAACATCTTGAAGATCATGCTTCTTAGCTTATATTCCATGTGTATTTGTATATGTCGGCTTGAGAAGCCTTTTGGTCAAGATGTATTTTGTATCGCATTTCCTTATTGTATCTAAGTTGTAAGACTTTGTAAAGATGTATGTCATTTCATTGGACTTATGCACGGCTCTCATGGATTACTTAGATTCAATATATATTGCTTCCGCACTTGTAAGCCCCATATTTTATACTCTGATTGTGTGTGATCCAATGAGTTGGCCTTCGGTAATCTTGGATTACTGGCCATCACGGCACCATTCTACTAGGGGCGGTTTGGGGCCGTGACACCCAGTCTCTAACTCGGCTAGTTATCGAACCACTATTCCCCAAAGCAGTGACTCCCCAATCACTCTTGGTGGAGATGGCTCAAAACCACCCTCATATCGAGTCACATGAGGATCACACGATCAATCAACATGAAATAACCGACTACAAAAGGTCCGCTGCATTGTGGCTAATCCAAAAGATTAAAGGCCCACCTATTACCAAAACAAAACCACTCACCCAGCAGAATTAAAACAACAGCACCATCGGCCAAACAGCCCAAAATTGGTCCACCACCCAAACAAATTTGTATGATACGCATGTGTTAGTGAGTCCAGCCAAACGGCCCAAAATTACAAGGAAACAATGGCCTATCTAACAATACACAACAAGTCAAAAATAACAGGCCCACTTGATCCCACTAGCACATTACTTTTGACTTAAATCAAATATAGACAGCTATATATATATATATATATAATATAATATAATATATATAACTATCCAATTTGAAAACCTTTTTGAGTCCCACCCAAAAAAAACCTTTTTGAGTCCTACCCAAAACGTTTGAACCCATGGTGGCCCACGGACAACACGGACAGCAACAAAGCCCACCGTAGGCACACCCACTCCAACTCAAAACCAATAAACAAATATTCACTGTGGGCCCACCCAAAAGCAACCCACGTGACAATCCATAAAACACCTCTAGCTCACTGTTATTGCAACATAAAGGCAAACAAGCAAGCAATCACGTTGAAGAAACACTGACCCTTTCCGACTTGAAGTTCCCTCCAAACTGTACACAGCCTTCCACGTGAGGATTGATACACGAACCCACTTTTTATTTTCCCCACAAAACCACATATCAAAACTGTGGGTCAGTTCCTTACCGTGCTTAGATAGCACACATCTACTCAGCCCACAAACACTGTGCATCAGGTCTATTTCTGCACAAATAGACTTGATAGCTTGAATTCAACAGCTCAAACGTGCGACATGCGCGTGGTCCACCAATCATCGTCTTGCCTCATCTCAAGACCACGGCATACCCAAATACACCTCCGGCATAACAAATCACAATAAACCGGCAGTGGAGAACTCCAGCACAAACTTGATCATGGCTTTGGCCAAAATGGCTGCTGTCCTCTATACCCAGCGCCTGACACACCGTTGCCGGAACGACCAACGCTAGAGAAGGAACACAAACCAGTTCACCAAAGCTAGCGACTTCCAACGCAACACATCCACTGTTACTACAGATGGATAACCAATGACAACCAACTAGAAATAGCTCCAACAAATGAAAACCAAGGAAACCCATGCCCCACCGGTGATGAAACATACCTTCACCAGAATGAAGCAAGAATCCCGGCAACAAACATACCTTCATCGCCCAGCAACCACTCACGGACCGAGCTATGGATCCAGGAGATGAAACTGAGATGTGTGACAAAAGAGAACCCAAGACCAGCCATGCTGAAAATGGCGGGACTGAAACAATAAGAACCCAGCAAATCTGCCATAAAACTCCAAATGACAAAAGGATGAAGGGCGAACCACTCCCCTTTCTGTCGAAAATTTACATAATAGAAAACAAAACTCACACATACTCAAATTAATGGGTAGCGGAGCTAACCACTGGTCTGAACTGCACCAGAGCATTACCACCATGAACTATATCGGAGGGAGCTTTTTCTCTCTAGATTCTAGCTTCATTTAAACTTGAGTTTGATTTAATTTAAACTTCGCCACTTGAACAAATGAAACAATTAGGGGGCCGAGGCTAATTAGTTTCTCGAACAAAAAAGAGAGAAGGATGGAGAAGCGCCGAGAAGTTAGAGAGAAACCTTTTTCTTGAGAGCTAGAAGAGACAGTTAAAGAAAAGAAACAGAAAGAGGAAGAAAATCAATGGGAATTCAAATTCATCCTTTTGTATTTGAGAATTGAACACTTAGGTGACTTGGAAAACCTTAAATGACGTGTTTAAGTCAAACTAATATCGATAATTACTCAGTAAATTCTCTATCTTTGAGGCTAAGCAAGATTAGTTTGACTTAAACTTGGCCACTTAAGCTAATGGAACAATTAGGGTCCCAAGCTAATTAGTTCCTCGAACGAAAGAGAGAAGGATGGAGAAGCACAGAGAAAGTCAGGGAGAAACTATTTTGTTGAGAGATAGAAGAGATAGTTAGAGAAAAGAAAGAGAAACGGGAAAAAAAATCATGGGGAATTCACATTCGTCCTTTTGGGCTTGAGAATTGAACAGTTGGGGAATTTGGGAAACCTTAAATGCGGTGCTTATGTTTAACTAATATCGTTAAGTGGCAATTACTGAGAACGGGAGATTTCTTAGATGCTAAGCAAGATTTGTTGGAGTTAAACTTGGCCACTTAAGCTAATGGAACAGTTAGGGTCCCAAGCGAATTAGTTTCCTAGAACAAAAGATAGAAGGATGGAGAAGCACAGAGAAAGTTGGAGAGAAAACTATCTTCTTGAGAGCTAGACGAGAAAGTTAAAAGAAAAGAAAGAGAAATAGGAAGACAATTAAAGGGAATTCAAATTCATCGTTTTAGACTTGAGAATTAAACGCTTAAGTGATTTCGGAAAACTTAAATGAGGTGTTTAATGTTAAACTACGATCGTTATGCGACAATGACCCAGTAAATTCTCTTGCTGAGAGGCTAAGCAAGATTAGTTTAAGTTAAACTTGGCCACTCGGGCAAATGAAACAATTAGGGGCGCAAGCTAATTTGTTCCCGGAACAAAAGAGAGTAGGATGGAGAGGCACAGAGAAAGATAAAAACTTTCTGCTTTGAGAGCCAGAAGAGAAAGTATAAGAGAAAAGAAAGAGGAATTGGAAGAAAGTCAAGGGGAATTCAAATTCATCCTTCTGGGCTTGAGAATTAAACACTTAAATGATTTAAGAAACCATAAATGTGATGCTTATGTTAAACTGATATCGTTAAGCTACAAATATTCAGTAAATTCTATTGCTCAGTGGCTATGCAAGATTAGGTTGAGTTAAACTTGGCCAGTTAAGTGAATGACACATTTACGGGACCCAAGCTATGTAGTTACTGGAGCATCACACTGAAGACCCCAAGCCAAGCCGAGGTCATTTTCTAGGGTAAGGAAGTAGTACCCCCACCTTACTTAATCTCATCCATGAAAGCCTATAAAGGGTGTTAGGGTTATTTGTGCAGTATACTAAGTGATTTGAATGGAAGTGTTGAGTTAGCCGACGTACCCGTTGTTAAGGAATTCCCCGACATCTTTCCGAATGAGTTACCTGGCCACTTAGTCGATAGGGAAATAGAGTTTGCTGTGGACATCATGTCGGGAACACAACCTATCTCCAAAACACCCTATAGGATGGCCCCATCCGAACTTAGAGAACTGAAATTGCAATTACAAGAATTGTTGGATAAAGGATTTATTAGGCCGAGCACTTCACCGTGGGGAGCACCCGTTCTATTTGTTAAGAAAAAGGATGGCACACTTTGCCTTTGCATTGACTACAGAGAACTTAATAAGGTGACCATTAAGAACAAGTACCCATTGCCTAGGATTGATGATTTGCTTGATCAACTACGAGGAGCACGAGTCTTTTCCAAGATTGATCTTAGGTCGGGCTACCATCAGTTGAAGGTTAAAGCCGAGGACATTGAGAAGACTGCTTTTCGGGCAAGATATGGCCACTACGAATTTCTGGTAATGCCCTTCGGAGTGACCAATGCCCCAGCAGCATTCATGGACTTGATGAACAGAGTCTTTAAGCCGCACCTAGATGAGTTCGTAATTATTTTTATTGACGACAAGAGAATCATCTGAGACTTGCCCTGCAAATCTTGAGAGATAAGAAGTTGTACGCCAAGTTGAGTAAATGCGAGTTTTGGCTTTTCAGCATTTCATTTCTAGGGCATGTGATTAATGAAGAGGGTATATCAGTTGACCCCAGTAAGATTGAAGCCATTGTGAATTGGCCGACGCCGACCAACGTGTCCGAGGTTCGTAGTTTTCTGGTCTTGGTGGGTTATTACAGAAAGTTTGTAAAGGACTTCTCGAGGATTGCAGTACCATTGACACAACTAACTAAGAAGGGAGCAGCATATGAATGGACCAATGATAGGGAATCAGCCTTCCAGGAGTTGAAAACGAGGTTAGTTACAGCACCAGTTCTTGTACTTCCATCAGGTAATGAGGAATTTCGGATTTACAGTGATGCTTCACATAAGGGTTTGGGTTGCGTGTTAATGCAAGAAGGTAAGGTCATAGCATACGCATCTCGTCAGTTGAAGCCCAATGAAAAAAACTATCCTACCCATGATTTGGAGCTGGCTGCCGTGGTTTTTGCTTTGAAGATATGGCGTCATTACTTGTATGGAACTTCTTGCCAAGTTTTCACAGACCACAAGAGCCTGAAGTACTTGTTCACTCAAAAAGAGTTAAATATGAGGCAGAGAAGATGGCTTGAGTTATTGAAGGACTATGACGTGCAGATTCAGTATCATCCAGGTAAGGCAAACTCCGTAGCCGACGCTTTGAGCAGGAAGTTAGTGGGAAGTTTGGCGTGCCTGACAACGATTTTAGTGGAGCCGACCATTATCGAGGAAGTGAAGACCAGACGGATGGAGGATAAATTCCTCAAGAAGGTAATTGATGAATTCGTCACCAAGCCGAGGCCAGGATACACCATTGAAAATCAAGTGCTTAAGTTTGAAGGAAGATTGTGCGTGGCCGAAGCTAATGAAAGCATCTTGAATATCCTCCGGCTTAGTAGTTCTAAGCCCATCATGTCTCTCAATACAGAGAATTTTACCCTGATTTATGTTGCCTTTAATAGATCTAAAGAAGAACTTGCTATTACTATCCCCCAAACCAAGCCACTGGATCCTAGACTTTTGGCGGGCCAAGCTTTCTTCAGCAGCACTAAGATCCACATACTGTTTGTAGAGACTCTTTTCAAGTGTTTGTAGAACAGGATTGCCAGGGTCCTTATCCAACTTCCACTGAACAGAATTTAACTCCGAACTCGTAGCCAGGACTCTAGTAGAGATATCACTAAAATCCTTTTTGTTCAAAGCTTTAAGACCAGGCTTCAAGTCGCGGAGTTTTTGACAAATACGAAACATAGGAACCCCGGGGATATACTGGTTCCACACCTCAGACACAGTAGGAATAAAGTTTTCATGGTGAGCCCAAAAATCAAAAAACTTAAATGGTTTCTTAAAAGAGGCCCCATCAGTAGAGACAGTAACCACTGCCGGGGAGTGATCAGAGACAGAAGAGGGATGAAAATAAGCAGAGGAAGCTGAGAAAGAATCAAGCCACGATTCATTCACCAGAACTCTATCAATTTTAGTTGCAATATAAGCCCCACTGTCTCTTTTATTAGCCCAAGTGAATTGGCAACCACCATAAGATAAATCCACCAATTCAGATTGAAGGATGTGAGAATTTAAAGCTTCTTTTTCACTAGACCACACAGATGAGCCACCAAACTTCTCAGACCCATACCGAATAGCATTAAAATCACCTAACATAATCAGAGGGTCTTTGGACAGCAGACAAGCGGTCCTGACCATGTATTCAAAAAACTCCTTCCTAACAATATGCCTATTATCGGTATAAACAAAACAGGCTTTAAAAGCAGCATCTTTCGCAAAATCAGTGATTTCACACAGCAAAAATTGATCAGATGACTCAATTAACTTAACTGAACAAAAAGTAGTATCCCAGCATACACAAATTCTCCCAGTTTGAGTAGGAAGTGAGTTAGTCAAAAAGGACCAATTATTTAAACAAGATGATAAAATACGATTTTCATTTGTAGCTTTTATTTTGGTCTCCAAAATGCCCAAGACCTTAATATCTTCACGGTTCAAAAATTTTTTAACTTCTTTATGCCTAGAAGGGTCATTAAACCCTCTAACATTCCATGATGCAATTTTAAAAGTCATTGGAAACAACAAAAAATTTTACTAACAAAATAGTTTTGACAGGCAGAAAATAGGCAGACTTAGTTAAACGGTCAACTATAACTCAGATAGAGTCCATACCTCGGGAAAAACGAGGCAATCCCATAATGAAGTCCATAGTAATGTGCTCCCATTTCCACTCCGGTATTGGGAGCGGTTATATAGCAAACCAGCAGGTCGTTGATGCTCAGCTTTAACTTGTTGGCAATGTAGACATCTAGCCACAGAGTCTGCAATACTCTTTTTCATTCCAGGCCACCAAAAATTCTGTTTCAAATTATGATACATCTTTGTGTTCCCTGGATACATAGCAAATTTACTAATATGAGCTTCGGTCATAACCCGTTTCCTCAAATCACAACAATCGGGCACACAAAGACAGTTTTGAAATTTCAGCACACCATTCTCAAACACAAATCCTGGCCTTGGCTTCGAATTAAATTCCTCTATAATCTTTTTCAAGTGTTCATCTTCACATTGTTTTTGTTTGATCTCATCAAGAATAGCAGGTTGAGCAAAAATAGCAGATAACAACCCATCTTGTTCTAGGTCATTTGGCAATTCTTTTCGGTTGGACAACAAACATGACAAACTTGCACCGGATTTTCGGCTCAAGGCATCTGCTACAGTATTAGGCTTTCCTGGATGATACAAGATTTGTAGATCATAATCCTTGATTAACTCTAACCATCGCCTCTGTCTCATATTGAATTCCTTTTGGGTGAAGAAGTATTTCAAGCTCTTATAGTCTGTATACACCTCGCAAGTTACCCCATACAAGTAATGACACCAGATTTTCAAAGCAAACACCACGGCTGTCAGCTCAAGATCATGTGTTGGGTAATTCTTTTCATGAGGTCGAAGTTGTCTAGAAGCATAGGCAATCACCCTTCCGTTTTGCATTAGTATACAACCCAAGCCTTTATAAGAAGCATCACTGTACACTTGAAACCCATCAGTACCATTAGGCAAAGTTAAGATTGGTGCAGTCACTAACCTGGTTTTTAACTCTTGGAAAGCTGCCTCCCTTTGTTCATTCCAGTCAAATGGCACATTTTTCTGAGTTAATTGTGTCAATGGCAGGGCAAGCTTGGAAAAGTCTTTCACAAACCTCTTGTAGTAACGTGCAAGTCCCAGAAAACTTCGGACTTCTGTCACATTTGTTGGTCTAGGCCAATCCACAACGGCTTCAATTTTCTGAGGGTCAACAGAAACTCTATCCTTGTTGATTGATTACATGTCCCAAAAATGCCACACTGTCAAGTCAGAATTCACACTTGGACAATTTAGTATACAAGTTCTTTTCTCTCAAAATCTGCAAGGTGGTTCTCAGATGGTTCTCATGTTCTTCCCTGTCTTTAGAATAAACCAAAATGTCATCAATAAATACAACAATGAAATCATCCAGATATGATTTAAACGCCCTATTCATTAGGTCCATGAAGGCTGCAGGTGCATTGGTCATCCCAAACGGCATCACCAAAAATTCATAATGTCCATATCTAGTTCGGAATGCAGCTTTCTCTATGTCCTCAGCTCTAACCTTTAGTTGATGATACCCGGACCTGAGGTCAATTTTGGAAAACACTTGGGCACCCTGAAGTTGATCAAACAGGTCATTTATTCGGGGTAAAGGGTATTTGTTCTTGATAGTCACTTTATTCAGTTCCCGGCAGTCTATACATAATCTCAAAGATCCATATTTCTTTTTGACAAACAAGACTGGAGAACCCCAACATGAAGTACTCGGACGGATAAATTTCTTGTCTAACAGTTCCTGAAGTTGGGTTTTCAATTCTTTCAGTTTAGAGGTAGACATTCTATAGGGAGTCTTGGAAATAGGTTGTGTCCTCGAAAGCACTTCAACAGTGAATTCAATCTCCCTATCAACTAAGTCCCCAAGCAAGTTAGTGGAAAACACATCGGAAAATTCACAAACAATAGGGATTGTTTCTACAGTAGTACTGTCAGATGGTGCAGTCAGTATACAACACAGGTAACCCCTACATCCCTTCCTAAGGAGTTTTACAGCTTTCATAGCCGAAATCAAATACGTGGGAGGAACTACCCCATTCCCAATAAAAGTAAATTCAGGCATACCCGGTGGTCTAAACACAACAGTTTTATTTGCACAGTCAATGATAGCACAGTATTTAGTCAACCAGTCCATTCCCAAAATACAATCAAAATGACTAATATCCAAGGGTAATAAATCCACATATAACACCATATCACCAATCATAATATCACACGCCGGATAAACATGAGTACACATCATAGAATCCCCAAACGGTGTGGATACAGATAACACACATGTCATTTGTTCTAGTGGTCTAGTCAATTTTCGAGAGAAAGCATGTGATATAAAGGAATGTGTAGAACTAGAATCTATCAGTACACATGCATTTTGAGAACATACAGAAAGTGTACCTGACACCACAGTATAGGTGTTGGGTACGTCACCAGGCACTAAGGCGAACACTCTTCCTTACCTTAATGCTTCATTGTTTGCATTCCCTCTAACATCGGCCCTTGCATTTGGTCTTGTTGCAGAAACAGACCTGGTGGAACTTGTCATAGGACGGTTAACCTCATTGGATCTCATCCAGCAATCCCTCACCATGTGGCCAGTCTTGCCACAGCGAAAACACGCACCTGATGCTCGAAAACAGGCACCGCTGTGCTTCTTTCCGCAGTCGGGACAGTTTGGAGTAGATCCGCTACTTTGGCTAAAGCTGCCGGAGGATCCTGTATATTGCCTTTTCGAAAACGATCGGCCTTTCTTGAAACTGGGTCCAGTCCTCTTTCCTCTCCATTCTGTTGTTGGTGTTGTAGTTTGTTTCTTAGCTGCTATGGTGGCTTCTGCCATCAATGCCCTGTCAAGTACCTCCACATAAGTAGGTAACTTTAGGACACCCACTCGGTCAAATATTTCTAGGTCCAGCCCTCCCTCAAACTTCCGTGCTTTCTTGTAATCAGTATCCACCATATGTGGAGCAAAACGTGCCAACTCAGTGAATTTGGCTTCATATTCTGCTACAGCCATTCTTCCCTGTTTAAGTTCTTGGAATTCCGACACTTTCTGATCCTTGAAACATTGGGAAAAGTACTTGTCGTAGAAGATAGCATTAAACTGTGCCCATGTCATATTCCCATTGCCATTTCGGATCAATAACCACCACCTGCGTGCTTCATCTTTCAGAGTGTAGGTGGCTAGGAGGACTTTCTGAGTTTCGATACAAGGGAACACTTCATATAACTTTTCCATTTCAAGTAGCCATGTCTCTACTTTCAAAGGTTCAATTCCACCATAGAACGTTGGTGGTTTCATTTTCATAAATTTTTGTGTCAGATTGATGATGTCAGCATTATCTATCTCGGCTTGTGCCAGTGGAGGCGGAAGGGGAAAAGGTTGTTGTCTCTGTTGTTGTGTCCAGGCTTCAGTCAACGCTGCCAACATCTGTTCCATTCGGCCCATGTGGGCCTCCGAAGATTCACTTTCACCACTTCCCCTTGCATTGTCCATCTTACTATACAGACATCAAATGATAATAAACACAGGCATAATCTTGTTTGTTTCCTTTAAGTTATTTGATTGATTGATTCTTATTCACCCCAAAAAAAAAAGTTATTTAATTCAAATGTACATTCAGTTTTCATATTCAGTTGAATTACCACACACTCACACATGCAGATGGAATGCCCCTAACTCTTACTAGGACATCCTAAGCTCATACGGACCTCTGTGTGTGGTAGAACACATGCTATGATACCACTCTGTCATGACCCAAACCCGCCCCTATGGGTTTAGCACCGTAACCGGCCAGTAATCCGTGGATTACCAAAGGCCTCTGAACAGATTAACAAATAATAAGGGGGTGCGGAAGCAATAATACAAAATAGACAAGGTTCAATGAGTTGTGATAACGTACATGGGACAGAACATTTCAAAACTTACTTATATATATATATATATATAAACATGCCAATCCAGATACACAGTATTTACAAAATATTTACAGAAGTGAACTTCTTAAGATCTGACTATACAGTGCTTAGACAAAGACTAGCATGAAAATAAAAACAGCCTCGGCGTTAGACTTCAGACGGAACCTCCTCGGGAGGCACAACGGTTGGCTGACAAAATGGTACAGAGGGCCGTCAACTCTGGCCCTGGTCACATGCCGGCTCACCTACATATATAATATAAACTGTGAGCGAAAGCCCAGTGAATAATAACAGAGTAAAGGGGTTATATGAATGATGTCCATCACAAGTCAGAATCCAATATTTAATTCAGAGCATAATCAGACTTCAAAACAGAAACAAATTCATATACATTTGCATATTCAGATTTTGCATAAGATCATATGTGGTACACCCATTAGCTATCAGAGCAGATTAGTTCAGAGACCCACATACATAGTTGGTATCAACGACCACAAAGGTCCATAACTTGCGCGCAAGTAGCCATGGTATTGTTACCCCCAGGCAAGGGCCACGTGCAGATTGGCTGCGGCATTGTTACCCCCGGGCGAGGGCCACATGCAGATTGGCCGCGGTATTGTTACCCCCGGGCGAGGGCCACGTGAACTAAGGGTGCCACAATTACTTTTCAGAAAATTGGACATTCATTGATCATTAGTAAGATAGCATTTCAGAAAACAGATTATAACATACCAGTCAGAAGATTAAACATAACTTTACAGAGTTATTACTCACAGTGGGCTTGGAGACAGACAGATGGAGCAGATCGATCAGACAGGACATGGCACATGACCTACATGACACATAACAGATACACACTTGAAACACACATTCTAATTGTACAAAACATATTTCGTTGGCTCTTAGTGTGTTTCTAATCTCTTATCCTCATTATTGAGTCTAAAACATGGCCTAGGAATGCCTAGGATGGAATGAGGATGCAAAGATGCGCTTTAAAACACTTTTTAAAATTTTGCTGAAATAGGGGTCCCGCTCAAGCGTGGCCTTCTATGCTCGAGCGGACATGCAGACAAAAGGAATCCACTCGAGCGTGGATTACTCCGCTTGAGTGGACTGCAAGCTACAGTAAAAGTGCTGTATGCATGAAATTCACGCTCGATAGGCGTTCGATACCCGCTCGAGCGTGAGACACAAGTCCTCGCTTGATGTGCATTACCCCGCTCGAGCGGACTGTAAACACAGGAAAAGTACTGGATACACGAAATTCCCGCTCGAGCGTCATTTTACCCACTCGAGCGTACTGCATGAACCCAGTATGTACGCTCGAGTGTGGAGTTTTTCCGCTTGAGCGTGAGTCCAAAATCTGAAATTTTCAAATTCGAACCTCAAGCTCAAAACTCAACTACAATGCATCAAATTCGATCCTTTTGGGCTAATTTTCTGGAAAACACAAGTAAACTCATAATATGACATGTTTCAAAGATCAATTTGAGAAATCAAAACCCAAAAGTAGTTCAATTAAACACAATTTTCAAATAAACTTCATGAACATGAAGAATATGTAAGATGCATGAATTTAATCAACCTCAAGGCTTCCAATTCATGCTCCTAAGAGCCAATTCTTTCAAAAACAAGATGAAATCATGGACTTCAACCAAAATGTAAACATGCATGCAAGAATTTCCATGAAAACAACTTTAAACTTCAAGATATGCACATGCATGCATGATTTAGCTCTAAATTCAACATTTTAAGCCACAACTAGACTTCTATCACTAATATCACCATGGACTATGCTAGAACAACTCAAATACATAAGTGAGAGGATGAGTCTCCTACCTTAAGTCTTGAATTATAGGTGAGGAAGCTCAATTTTTGCAAATCTTCTACCAATTCCTCAAGTCTCTAAGCCAAATCTCTTGTTGAAGCTAAGTTTTCACCTCTCTCTCTCCTACGTTTCTTGGTCACAAAAATGGCTGAGGGAAATGTTATGGAGTGTATGCAATTCAGTTCCAAGCAATGGTACCTAAGTGGCCCACTAATGGCAATGTTGTAAATAATTGAGCTGATGTAATTTAATGTTATTTAATCTAATTTAATCGTTCCGAACTGAATTTTATTTAAACCTACCATAAAATTCTATAAATCCTAACTAGCACATAAATCAAATCGATTTCTGATTCGGACGCCGATAAGGCTTTCAATTCGCAATTTAAAGTCAAAGACATGAATAGATCATTTTATTGCAAACAGATAGAAACACATAAATAATGCAATACACATGTAAATAAATCCCAAATCCTTCCTAAATTACTATTAAGCATAATTAATCATGAATTAGCATTAATCGGAGGTCAGGGTCATTACATCACTGTTTTCTAATTTTCCTTAAATGACTCTAAGATTTGGTGATGCAGTCCATTTCTGGCAATGGTTTTGCAATAAAATGAATTTTCTATAAAAGTTGCCAAATCTGGATTCTAATCTATGTTTCACATTGCACTCGTGAAACTAGATCGAATAAATCGAGGGCGCGAACTGTTTAACGCGCACAGGTATCACCGGGCATGTGACAGTTTTTGGCGACTCCGTTGGGGATATTAAGAAATCTTGACTCGATCTCCATGATATGAATTTTATTTTCAATTATATATTCATTGCATTGCATGCATTGGTGCACGTAAAGTTCCTGTGTTGCCCAGATTTTGATGGGAGTGCAGACAAACTTTTCGTGACACTATACTTATCTCTACGTTACTTTAGAGGCCTTGTGTTATAATTTTTTGAGATCTGTCAAAAAGGTAACTCTGCTATCTAAGGTTCTCAGACTTCGAAGAAAGGCTATATTGACTATTCTGATTTCCTGAGATCTTCACTGGTTATGACCCAAAGGACTCTTTGGTAATGTCACATTGACGTTAATTCCTAAAGTAGAGCCAGCCTTGTACATATAGTGAGCTATAGTACCTTTCAAAATTAGGATAAGATGCTCTCCCATTTCTAGGATGTATGATGCCGCTTATTTAAATAGTGAAACCCTATATCATATCAAAGCTAAGACAGGATAACCTTACCCTCCATAGGGGTGTTTGTTCTTTTTCCTACTATGTACAATGTATGGGATCTGGGGTTCTCAAATTCTAAATAATGGTTGTCAAGACCCAAACCCACCCCTATAGTTTTAGTGTCATGATCAGCCAGTAATCATAGATTAGCTACGGCCTCCATACAAATGGATCTCTTAATATAAAGCACGGGGCTTAGTGAAAGTTTAAAATGACATAGAAACTATCCATTGAGCTATGTGTATATGTAGAGAACTAGTATATAAGCAAAGTTTTTGCAAAAGTACATCCATCGCAACTGAATAAAATTATGTCTTGTAAATATACAACCCCAACTATACACAGATACAAAACCACTGAGACACACAAAAGGGGTTCAACTAGCATGGCTCCTCCTGAGTCTGATCAATTCACTTGGAAGCTCCTCAAAAGGGCTGACCTGGGTAGACTCGAGGCTTTCTAACTCTGATGTTCAGCTTGCCCACCTATATATATATATATATATAAATAGTGAGCTAGAGCCCAGTGAGTAATAGCAAAATAAAGAGGTTATATGAATGAAGTTCGATAACAGGTTAATCAAATTCTCATTTCAATTATCAGTATTCAATAAATTTCATGATCGATGTCATTCAATATCAAATTAAGTGACACACCCATGAACAATAATATCCCAATCACAGTGAAGCGAAAACCAATGGACCACGAAGGGTCAAACCAATGGACCACGGAGGGTCTAACACTAGAGATCTCTATGTTTCAAATAACCCAATAGCCATGGTATTGTTACCCCCAGGCAAGGGCCTACAACCAATAGATGCGGTATTGTTACCCCTAGGCAAGGGCCTATGCTCAATGGATGCCACAAATACATTTTGAAATGAACTTCATTCATCATTACAAAAAAATAACTTTTCGATAAACCATTCAATCAATCACATGTTGATTCCAAGAACAATAACAATTTCAAAAATAATATTACTTGAACATATCTTTATAAAGTTACTACTCACAGTGGTTTGAGTTCTCACTAAGCCTCGGACGTCCACCTACACAAAACACATAACAGAAGCACAATTGAAACACCAATTCATTTTAATTCAATTATACTCATGTGTTTCTAACTCATTCTATGATTATATGAGTCCAAATGGTACCTAAGAATACTTGGAGTGGCATAAGGATGCAATTATGCACTTAAAAGAGTTGGTGAAATTTTGCTAAAAACAGGGTCTCCACTCGTGCGCAACTTCCTTCGCTCGAGCGGGGTTTCACAAACAAAGGTGGTCGCTCGAGCATAACTCCTGTCGCTCGAGCGGTCTGCAAAAGTACTGGTTACATGAAATTCCCGCTCGACGGTCGCTCGAGTAGAAGACTAAGAAAAAGGGTCCTCGCTTGAGCGCTACTTTGGTCGCTCGAGCGGCCTGTAAAATTTTACAAATCTTTTGGGAGCTCGATTTTCATGCTTGAGCGAGGCTTTTCTCGCTCGAGCGGACAACACGAATTCTGGAATTTCTAGAACTGTGTTTGAGCTTCAAGGTTGATATTCAAAGCCTCAAAACTTGTGTTTTTGGTACAAAAACTTGGAAAATCATCATGTAACATGAAAATACTTCCAATTTGAAACCATTTGATCAAAATCATGCTTCAATTGCCAAGTTCAAGCTTAAATTTTCAAGTTGAAACCATGCATGTTATGGATTGAGCCTCCTTCACGTTAAAACACCACTATGTGATATGAAATGCATGAATTCATGGATGATCTTCAAGCTCATGCCTCCTAAGCTTCATGCATATATGAATTTCAAGAAATCTTAGCTCAAAAATGAAAGATTAAGCATGGATGTGCATAATTCAACTCAAATTCATCATATCCATGGCAATTCATGTTCAATCTACTAATTCAAATTCATCCTTTCGATTTGAGAATTGAACACTTAGTTGATTTAGAAAACCTAAAATGAGGTGCCTAAGCTAATATCTTTACGCTACGATTACTCAGTAAATTTTGTTTCTAATAGGCTAAGCAGTATTGGTTATAGTTAAACTTGGGCAATTATGCTAATGAAACAATTAGTGGCCTAAGCTAAAGTTCCTAGAACAAAAGAGAGTTGGATGCGTAGGGACGGAGACATTTAGAGAGAAACTTTTGTCTCGGGAGCTAGAATAGAAAGTTAGAGAAAAGAATAAAAATAGGAAGCAGATCGTAGGGAATTCTAATTCATCCTTTTGGATTCAAGAATTGGCCTAATATTGTTAAAACATCAATTACTTAGAAAATTATGTTTCTTAGGACCTAAGCAAGATTAGTTTGAGTTAAACTTTGGCAATTAAGCTAATGAAACAATCAATGGCCCTAAACTAATTAGTTCCTAGAACCAGAGAGAGAAGTTTGGAGAAGGACAGAAGAGTTAGAGAGAAACTTTGTTTTTGAGAGCTAGAAGGGAAAAAAGAATGAGAAATAGGAAGAACATCAATGGGAATTCAAATTCATCCTTTCGATTTGAGAATTGAACACTTAGTTGATTAAGAAAACCTAAAATGGGGTGATTAAGTTAAACTAATACCATTAAGCTACAATTACACGGTAAATCCTCTTTCTTAGAGGCCAAGCAAAATCAGTTTGAGGCCAATTAAGCTAATGAAACAATCGATGGCCACAGCTAATTCATTTCAACAACAAAAGAGAGAACGATGGAGAAGGACGGAGAAGGTTTGAGAGAAACTTTCTTCTTGTGAGCTAGAAGAGAAAAAGGAATAAGAAATAGGTAGAAAATCAAGTGGAATTCGAATTCATCCTTTTGGAGTTGAGAATTGAACACTAAGCTGATATAGAAAACCTAAAATGAGGTGCCTAAGCTAATATCCTTACGCTACGATTACTCAGTAAATTTTGTTTCTTAGACGCTAAGCAGTATTGGTTATAGTTAAACTTGGGCAATTATGCTAATGAAACAATTAGTGGCCTAAGCTCAAGTTCCTAGAACAAAAGAGTTGGATGCGTAGGGACGGAGACGTTTAGAGAGAAACTTTCGTCTCGAGAGCTAGAATAGAAAGTTAGAGAAAAGAATAAGAAATAGGAAGCAGATCATAGGTAATTCTAATTCATCCTTTTGGATTTAAGAATTGGCCTAATATCGTTAAACAACAATTACTTAGAAAATTCTGTTTCTTAGGACCTAAGCAAGATTAGTTTGAGTTAAACTTTGGCAATTAAGCTAATGAAACAATCAATGGCCCTAAACTAATTAGTTCCTAGAACCAGAGAGAGAAGGTTGGAGAAGGATGAAGAAGGTTAGAGAGAAACTTTCTTTCTGATAGCTAGAAGAGAAAAAAGAATGAGAAATAGGAAGAACATCAATGGGAATTCAAATTCATCATTTCGATTTGAGAATTGAACACTTAGTTGATTTAGAAAACCTAAAATGAGGTGCTTAAGTTAATATCGTTAAGCTACAATTACTCCCTAAATTATGTTTTGTAGGCGCTAAATAATATTAGCGTAATTCAAACTTGGCCAATTAAGCTAATGAAACAATTAGTGACATAATCTAATTAGTTCGCAGAACAAAAGAGACAAGCACGGAGACGGACGGATAACGTTAGAGGGAAACTTTCATCTTGAGAGCTAAAAAAGAGAAGAATTATGAATGGGGTGAAAATCAACTGGAATTCAATTTCATCCTTTTGGATTTGAGAATTTAAAACTTAGGTCATTTAGAAAACCTAAAATGGGGTGATTAAGTTAAACTAATACCATTAAGCTACAATTACACGGTAAATCCTCTTTCTTAGAGGCCAAGCCAAATCAGTTTGAGGCCAATTAAGCTAACGAAACAATCGATGGCAACAGCTAATTCGTTTCAACAACAAAAGAGAGAACGATGGAGAAGGACGGAGAAGGTTAGAGAGAAACTTTCTTCTTGTGAGCTAGAAGAGAAAAAGGAATAAGAAATAGGTAGAAAATCAAGTGGAAGTCGAATTCATCCTTTTGGAGTTGAGAATTGAACACTAAGTTGATTTAGAAAACCTAAAATGAGGTGTCTAAGCTAATATCCTTACGCTACGATTACTCAGTAAATTTTGTTTCTTAGAGGCTAAGCATTACTGGTTATAGTTAAACTTGGGCAATTATGCTAATGAAACAATTAGTGGCCTAAGCTCAAGTTCCAAGAACAAAAGAGTTGGATGCGTAGGGACGGAGACGTTTAGAGAGAAACTTTCATCTCGAGAGCTAGAATAGAAAGTTAGAGAAAAGAATAAAAAATAGGAAGCAGATCATAGGTAATTCTAATTCATCCTTTGGGATTTAAGAATTGGCCTAATATCGTTAAACAACAATTACTTAGAAAATTTTGTTTCTTAGGACCTAAGCAAGATTAGTTTGAGTTAAACTTTGGCAATTAAGCTAATGAAACAATCAATGGCCCTAAACTAATTAGTTCCTAGAACCAGAGAGAGAAGGTTGGAGAGGGACGAAGAAGGTTGGAGCGAAACTTTCTTTCTGAGAGCTAGTAGAGAAAAAAGAATGAGAAATAGGAAGAACATCAACGGGAATTCAAAATCATCATTTCGATTTGAGAATTGAACACTTAGTTGATTTAGAAAACCTAAAATTAGGTGCTTAAGTTAATTTCGTTAAGCTACAATTACTCACTAAATTATGTTTTGTAGGCGCTAAATAATATTAGCTTAATTCAAACTTGGCCAATTAAGCTAATGAAACAATTAGTGACATAATCTAATTAGTTCGCAGAACAAAAGAGACTAGCACGGCGACGGACGGATAACGTTAGAGGGAAACTTTCATCTTGAGAGCTAAAAAAGAGAAGAATTATGAATGGGTTGAAAATCCACAGGAATTCAATTTCATCCTTTTGGATTTGAGAATTTAAAACTTAGGTCATTTAGAAAACCTAAAATGGGGTCATTAAGTTAAACTAATACCATTAAGCTACAATTACACGGTAAATCCTCTTTCTTAGAGGCCAAGCCAAATCAGTTTGAGGCCAATTAAGCTAACGAAACAATCGATGGCCACAGCTAATTCGTTTCAACAACAAAAGAGAGAACGATGGAGAAGGACGGAGAAGGTTAGAGAGAAACTTTCTTCTTGTGAGCAAGAAGAGAAAAAGGAATAAGAAATAGGTAGAAAATCAAGTGGAATTCGAATTCATCCTTTTGGAGTTGAGAATTGAACACTAAGCTGATTTAGAAAACCTAAAATGAGGTGCCTAAGCTAATATCCTTACGCTACGATTACTCAGTAAATTTTGTTTCTTACAGGCTAAGCAGTATTGGTTATAGTTAAACTTGGGCAATTATGCCAATGAAACAATTAGTGCCCTAAGCTAAAGTTCCTAGAACAAAAGAGAGTTGGATGCGTAGGGACGGAGACGTTTAGAGCGAAACTTTCGTCTCGAGAGCTAGAATAGAAAGGTAGAGAAAAGAATAAGAAATAGGAAGCAGATCATTGGTAATTCTAATTCATCGTTTTGGATTTCAAAATTGGCCTAATATCGTTAAAAACAAATTACTTAGAAAATTCTATTTCTTAGGACCTAAGCAAGATTAGTTTGAGTTAAACTTTGGCAATTAAGCTAATGAAACAATCGATGGCCCTAAACTAATTAGTTCCTAGAACTAGAGAGAGAAGGTTGGAGAAGGACGAAGAAGGTTAGAGAGAAACTTTCTTTCTGAGAGCTAGAAGAGAAAAAAGAATGAGAAAAAGGAACAACATCAATGGGAATTCAAATTCATCCTTTCGATTTGAGAATTGAACACTTAGTTGATTTAGAAAACCTAAAATGAGGCGCTTAAGTTAGTATCGTTAAGTTACAATTACTCACTAAATTATGTTTCTTAGGCGCTAAATAATATTAGCTTAATTCAAACTTAGCCAATTAAGCTAATGAAACAATTAGTGACATATAATCTAATTAGTTCGCAGAACAAAAGAGACAAGCACGGCGACGGACGGATAACGTTAGAGAGAAACTTTCATCATGAGAGCTGAAAAAGAGAAAGGAATTATGAATGGGGTGAAAATCAACTGGAATTCAATTTCATCCTTTTGGATTTGAGAATTTAAAACTTAGTTGATTTAGAAAACCTAAAATGGGGTCATTAAGTTAAACTAATACCATTAAGCTACAATTACACGGTAAATCCTCTTTCTTAGAGGCCAAGCAAAATCAGTTTGAGGCCAATTAAGCTAACGAAACAATCGATGGCCACAGCTAATTCGTTCCAACAACAAAAGGGAGAAGGACGGAGAAGGTTAGAGAGAAACTTTCTTCTTGTGAGCTAGAAGATAAAATGGAATAAGAAATAAGTAGAAATCAAGTGGAATTCGAATTCATCCATTTGGAGTTCAGAATTGAACACTAAGCTGATTTAGAAAAGCTAAAATGAGGTGCCTAAGCTAATATCTTTACGCTACGATTACTCAGTAAATTTTGTTTCTTAGAGGCTAAGCAGTATTGGTTATAGTTAAACTTGGGCAATTATGCTAATGAAACAATTAGTGGCCTAAGCTAAAGTTCCTAGAACAAAAGAGAGTTGGATGCGTAGGGACGGAGACGTTTAGAGAGAAACTTTCGTTTCGAGAGCTAGAATTGAAAGTTAGTGAAAAGAATAAGAAATAGGAAGCCGATCATAGGGAATTCTAATTCATCCTTTTGGATTTGAGAATTGGCCTAATATCGTTAAATAACAATTACTTAGAAAATTCTATTTCTTAGGACCTAAGCAAGATTAATTTGAGTTCAACTTTGGCAATTAAGCTAATGAAACAATCAACGGCCCTAAACTAATTAGTTCCTAGAACCAGAGAGAGAAGGTCGGAGAAGGACGATGAAGGTTAGAGAGAACTTTTCTTTCTGAGAGCTAGAAGAGAAAAAAGAATGAGAAATAGGAAGAACATCAATGGGAATTCAAATTCATCCTTTCGATTTGAGAATTGAACACTTAGTTGATTTAGAAAACCCAAAATGAGATGCTTAAGTTAATATCGTTAAGCTATAATTACTCACTAAATTATTTTTTGTAGGCACTAAATAATATTAGCTTAATTCAAACTTGGCCAATTAATCTAATGAAACAATTAGTGACATGATCTAATTAGTTCGCAGAACAAAAGAGATCAGCACGGTGACGGACGGATAACGTTAGAGGGAAACTTTCATCTTGAGAGCTAAAAAAGAGAAGAATTATGAATGGGTTGAAAATCAACTGGAATTCAATTTCATCCTTTTGGATTTGAGAATTTAAAACTTAGGTCATTTAGAAAACCTAAAATGGGGTCATTAAGTTAAACTAATACCATTAATGTGACACCCCTGTTCCGTAGTATGTTAATTGGTCCTTAACATGATGTGATTATGTATTTTGATATAATTTTGTGTTCCACTATGTGAAAATATATGGTTTGAAATTTTATCTGTTCATCGTAGGAATATCTGTTTGAGTAGTCTGTTTTGGAAATTTAACTGAGGGCCTTATCGGCCACGGAACCCGAAATTGATTACGCCATTGTGGTTGGCATAATTTTTAGGGCCTACGGTGAAATTTAATTGAAATTTGATTCTGGTCAATTTAAACTGATTAAATTGAGAAATTAAGTACCCCATTATTTTATATTAAAATATTTGTTAGTGGGGCTTGTTGTATATTTGTATTGCACTCTCCTTTAGCTCTCTTAAAACTCAAAATCTGAGTTAGACAATTGAGAGTGAGAGAGAGGCCGGCCATGGAGAGAAAAAGGGAGAGATTTGTGTAATTTGGGCTCAAGACTTGGGAATTCGAAGATCTAGCTCAAGATTTGGCTAGAGCTTGAGTATTGAAGCTCTTAGGGTCAAGCTCCAGGGCGCATCCACAAGCCGATCACTGTGAGTAATATCAATATTTGAAAACTTGTCAATGTCCAATTGTTATTCCCCTATAAATATTATGAGTTGTTAATTGGGATTGTGGACAAAAGTTTGACATGAATGAATGGGCCAAAGGCCGTTTGACACGAATGAATGGGCCAAAGGCCGTTTGACACGAATGAATGGGCCAAAGGCCGTTTGACACGAATGAATGGGCCAAAGGCCGTTTGACACGAATGAATGGGCCAAAGGCCGTTTGACACGAATGAATGGGCCAAAGGCCGTTTGACACGAATGAATGGGCCAAAGGCCGTTTGACACGAATGAATGGGCCAAAGGCCGTTTGACACGAATGAATGGGCCAAAGGCCGTTTGACATGAAATGCATGAGGAATTGTAAGTAAACACCATAATTAGATATCTGCCATCATACAAGAGTGTCAGAATAAGTATTCGACTGTTCGAACCCTAATTTATGAAAAAGTGTAAGTAAAGTCCACAATTACATATCTCCCACCGTGCCAGACTGTTTGAATAAGTATCCGACTATTTGAACCCTAACTCACGAGAAATTGTAA
Source organism: Camellia sinensis (assembly GCF_004153795.1). NCBI lineage: Eukaryota > Viridiplantae > Streptophyta > Magnoliopsida > Ericales > Theaceae > Camellia > Camellia sinensis. The sequence goes on along the minus strand of NW_021025041.1, from coordinate 546,268 downwards.
GTAAACATGATAATTACATATCTGCCATCATGCAAGAGGGTCCGAATAAGTGTCCGATTGTTCGAACCCTAATGCATGACAAATTGTAAGTAAACACCATAACTACATATCTGCCATCATGCAAAAGGGGCTGAAAAAGTGTCCGATTGTTTAAACCCTAATGCATGATAAATAGCAGGTAAACAACATAATTACATATCTACCATCATGTAAGAGGGTCCGAATAATTGTCCGAGTGTTTAAAGCCTAACGCA
>NW_021025041.1:502526-538108 GCF_004153795.1 Camellia sinensis | reverse complement strand
CCTTTTGGATTTGAGAATTGAAAACTTAGTTGATTAAAAAACCTAAAATGGGGTGATTAAGTTAAACTAATACCATTAAGCTACAATTGCACGGTAAATCCTCTTTCTTAGAGGCCAAGAAAAATCAGTTTGAGGCCAATTAAGCTAACGAAACAATTGATGGCCACAGCTAATTCGTTCCAACAACAAAAGAGAGAACCATGGAGAAGGACGGAGAAGGTTAGAGAGAAACTTTCTTCTTGTGAGCTAGAAGAGAAAAACGAATAAGAAATGGTAGAAAATCAAGTGGAATTCGAATTCATCCTTTTGGAGTTGAGAATTGTACACTAAGCTGATTTAGAAAACCTAAAATGAGGTGCCTAAGCTAATATCTTTACGCTACGATTACTCAGTAAATTTTGTTTCTTAGAGGCTAAGCAGTATTGGTTAAAGTTAAACTTGGCAATTATGCGAATGCAACAAATAGTGCCCTAAGCTAAAGTTCCTAGAACAAAAGAGAGTTGGATGCGTAGGGACGGAGACGTTTAGAGAGAAACTTTCGTCTCGGGAGCTAGAATAGAAAGTTAGAGAAAAGAATAAAAATTGGAAGCAGATCGTAGGGAATTCTAATTCATCCTTTTGGATTTAAGAATTGGCCTAATATTGTTAAACATCAATTACTTAGAAAATTGTGTTTCTTAGGACCTAAGCAAGATTAGTTTGAGTTAAACTTTGGCAATTAAGCTAATGAAACAATCAATGGCCCTAAACTAATTAGTTCCTAGAACCAGAGAGAGAAGGTTGGAGAAGGACGAATAAGGTTCGAGAGAAACTTTGTTTCTGAGTGCTAGTAGAGAAAAAAAAATGTGAAATAGGAAGAACATCAATGGGAATTTAAATCCATCCTTTCGATTTGAGAATTGAACACTTAGGCTATTTAGAAAACCTAAAATGAGGTGCATTAGTTAATTTCGTTAAGCTACAATTACTCACTAAATTATGTTTCTTAGGCCCTATATAATATTAGCTTAATTCAAACTTGGCCAATTAAGCTAATGAAACAATTAGTGACATAATCTAATTAGTTTGCAGAAATAAAGAGACAAGCACGGCGACGGACGGATAACGTTAGAGAGAAACTTTCATCTTCAGAGCTAAAAAAGAGAAAAGAATTATGAATGGGGTGAAAATCAAATGGAATTCAATTTCATCATTCTGGATTTGAGAATTGAAAACTTAGTTCATTAAGAAAACCTAAAATGGGGTCATTAAGTTAAACTAATACCATTAAGCTACAATTACACGGTAAATCCTCTTTCTTAGAGGCCAAGCAAAATCAGTTTGAGGCAAATTAAGCTAACGAAACAATCGATGGCCACAGCTAATTCGTTCCAAGAAGAGAGAAGGACGGAGAAGGACGGAGAAGGTTAGAGAGAAACTTTCTTCTTGTGAGCAAGAAGAAAAAATGGAATAAGAAATAAGTAGAAAATCAAGTGGAATTCGAATTCATCCATTTCGAGTTGAGAGTTGAACACTAAGCTGATTTAGAAATGCTAAAATGAGGTGCCTAAGCTAATATCTTTCCGCTACGATTACTCAGTAAATTTTGTTTCTTAGAGGCTAGGCAGTATTGGTTATAGTTAAACTTGGGCAATTACGCTAACGAAACAATTAGTGGCTTAAGCTCAAGTTCCTAGAACAAAAGAGAGTTGGATGCGTAGGGACGGAGATGTTTAGAGAGAAACTTTCGTCTCGAGAGCTAGAATAGAAAGTTAGAGAAAAGAATAAAAATAGGAAGCAGATCATAGGTAATTCTAGTTCATTGTTTTGGTTTTAAGAATTGGCCTAATATCGTTAAACAACAATTGCTTAGAAAATTCTGTTTCTTAGGATCTAAGCAAGATTAGTTTGAGTTAAACTTTGGCAATTAAGCTAATGAAACAATCAATGGCCCTAAACTAATTAGTTCCTAGAACCAGAGAGAGAAGGTTGGAGAAGGATGAATAAGGTTAGAGAGAAACTTTCTTTCTGAGAGCTAGCAGAAAAAAAAATGAGAAATAGAAAGAACATCAATGGGAATTCAAATTCATCCTTTCGATTTGAGAATTGAACACTTAGTTGATTTAGAAAACCTAAAATGAGGTGCATTAGTTAATTTCGTTAAGCTACAATTACTCACTAAATTATGTTTCTTAGGCCCTATATAATATTAGCTTAATTCAAACTTGGCCAATTAAGCTAATGAAACAATTAGTGACATAATCTAATTAGTTTGCAGAAATAAAGAGACAAGCACGGCGACGGACGGATAACGTTAGAGAGAAACTTTCATCTTCAGAGCTAAAAAAGAGAAAAGAATTATGAATGGGGTGAAAATCAAATGGAATTCAATTTCATCCTTTTGGATTTGAGAATTTAAAACTTAGTTGATTTAGAAAACCTAAAATAGGGTGATTAAGTTAAACTAATACCACTAAGCTACAATTACACGGTAAATCCTCTTTCTTAGAGGCCAAGCAAAATCTGTTTGAGGCCAATTAAGCTAACGAAACAGTCGATGGCCACAGCTAATTCCTTCCAACAAAAAAAGAGAGAAGGACGGAGAAGGAAGGAGAAGGTTAGAGAGAAACTTTCTTCTTGTGAGCTAGAAGAGAAAATGGAATAAGAAATAAGTAGAAAATCAAGTGGAATTCGAATTCATCCATTTGGAGTTCAGAATTAAACACTAAGCTGATTTAGAAAAGCTAAAATGAGGTGCCTAAGCTAATATCCTTACGCTACGATTACTCAGTAAATTTTGTTTCTTAGAGGCTAAGCAGTATTGGTTATAGTTAAACTTGGGCAATTATGCTAATGAAACAATTAGTGGCCTAAGCTAAAGTTCCTAGAACAAAAGAGAGTTGGATGCGTAGGGACGGAGACGTTTAGAGAGAAACTTTCGTCTTGAGAGCTAGAATTGAAAGTTAGAGAAAAGAATAAGAAATAGGAAGCCGATCATAGGGAATTCTAATTCATCCTTTTGGATTTGAGAATTGGCCTAATATCGTTAAACAACAATTACTTTGAAAATTCTATTTCTTAGGACCTAAGCAAGATTAGTTTGAGTTCAACTTTGGCAATTAAGCTAATGAAACGATCAATGGCCCTAAACTAATTAGTTCCTAGAACCAGAGAGAGAAGTTTGGAGAAGGACGATGAAGGTTAGAGGGAAACTTTCTTTCTGAGAGCTAGAAGAGAAAAAAGAATGAGAAATAGGAAGAACATCAATGGGAGTTCAAATTCATCCTTTCAATTTGAGAATTGAACACTTAGTTGATTTAGAAAACCTAAAATGAGGTGCTTAAGTTAATATCGTTAAGCTATAATTACTCACTAAATTATGTTTTGTAGGCGCTAAATAATATTAGCTTAATTCAAACTTGGCCAATTAAGCTAATGAAACAATTAGTGACATAATCTAATTAGTTCGCAGAACAAAAGAGACAAGCACGGCGACAGACGAATAACGTTAGAGGGAAACTTTCATCTTGAGAGCTAAAAAAGAGAAGAATTATGAATGGGGTGAAAATCAACTGGAATTCAATTTCATCCTTTTGGATTTGAGAATTTAAAACTTAAGTCATTTAGAAAACCTAAAATGGGGTTATTAAGTTAAACTAATACCATTAAGCTACAATTACACGGTAAATCCTCTTGGAGGCCAAGCCAAATCAGTTTGAGGCCAAATAAGCTAACGAAACAATCGATGGCCACAGCTAATTCGTTCCAACAACAAAAGAGAGAACGATGGAGAAGGACGGAGAAGGTTAGAGAGAAACTTTCTTCTTGTGAGCAAGAAGAGAAAAAGGAATAAGAAATAGGTAGAAAATCAAGTGGAATTCGAATTCATCCTTTTGGAGTTGAGAATTGAACACTAAGCTGATTTAGAAAATCTAAAATGAGGTGCCTAAGCTAATATCCTTACGCTACGATTACTCAGTAAATTTTGTTTTTTAGAGGCTAAGCAGTATTGGTTATAGTTAAACTTGGGCAATTATGCTAATGCAACAAATAGTGCCCTAAGCTAAAGTTCCTAGAACAAAAGAGAGTTGGATGCGTAGGGACGGAGACGTTTAGAGAGAAACTTTCGTCTCGGGAGCTAGAATAGAAAGTTAGAGAAAAGAATAAAAATAGGAAGCAGATCATAGGGAATTCTAATTCATCCTTTTGGATTTAAGAATTGGCTTAATATCGTTAAACAACAATTACTTAGAAAATTCTGTTTCTTAGGATCTATGCAAGATTAGTTTGAGTTAAACTTTGGCAATTGAGCTAATGAAACGATCAATGGCCCTAAACTAATTAGTTCCTAGAACCCGAGAGAGAAGGTTGGAGAAGGACAGATATGGTTAGAGAGAAACTTTCTTTCTGAGTGCTAGTTGAGAAAAAAAAATGAGAAATAAGAAGAACATCAATGGGAATTCAAATTCATCCTTTCGATTTGAGAATTGAACACCTAGGCTATTTAGAAAACCTAAAATGAGGTGCTTTAGTTAATTTCATTAAGCTACAATTACTCACTAAATTATGTTTCTTAGGCCCTATGTAATATTAGCTTAATTCAAATTTGGCCAATTAAGCTAATGAAACAATTAGTGACATAATCTAATGAGTTCGCAGAAATAAAGAGACAAGCACGGCGACGGACGGATAACGTTAGAGAGAAACTTTCATCTTCAGAGCTAAAAAAGAGAAAAGAATTATGAATGGGGCGAAAATCAAATGGAATTCAATTTCATCATTCTGGATTTGAGAATTGAAAACTTAGTTCATTAAGAAAACCTAAAATGGGGTGATTAAGTTAAACTAATGCCATTAAGCCACAATTACACGGTAAATCCTCTTTCTTAAAGGCCAAGCAAAATCAGTTTGAGGCCAATTAAGCTAACGAAACAATCGATGGCCACAGCTAATTCGTTCCAACAACACAAGAGAGAAGGACGGAGAAGGACGGAGAAGGTTAGAGAGAAACTTTCTTCTTGTGAGCTAGAAGAGAAAATGGAATAAGAAATAAGTAGAAAATCAAGTGGAATTCGAATTCATCCATTTGGAGTTGAGAATTGAACACTAAGCGGATTTAGAAAACCTAAAATGAGGTGCCTAAGCTAATATCTTTAGGCTACGATTACTCAGTAAATTTTGTTTCTTATAGGCTAAGCAGTATTGGTTATAGTTAAACTTGGGCAATTATGCTAATGAAACAATTAGTGGCCTAAGCTCAAGTTCCTAGAACAAAAGAGAGTTGGATGCGTAGGGACGGAGACGTTTAGACAGAAACTTTCGTCTCGAGAGCTAGAATAGAAAGTTAGAGAAAAGAATAAGAAATAGGAAGCAGATCATAGGTAATTCTAATTCATCGTTTTGGATTTGAGAATTGGCCTAATATCGTTAAACAAGAATTACTTAGAAAATTCTATTTCTTAGGACCTAAGCAAGATTAGTTTGAGTTAAACTTTGGCAATTAAGCTAATGAAACAATCAATGGCCCTAAACTAATTAGTTCCTAGAACCAGAGAGAGAAGGTTGGAGAAGGACGAAGAAGGTTAGAGAGAAACTTTCTTTCTGAGAGCTAGAAGAGAAAAAAGAATGAGAAATAGGAACAACATCAATGGGAATTCAAATTCATCCTTTCGATTTGAGAATTGAACACTTAGTTGATTTAGAAAACCTAAAATGAGGTGCTTAAGTGAATATCGTTAAGCTACAATTACTCACTAAATTATGTTTCTTAGGCGCTAAATAATATTAGCTTAATTCAAACTTGGCCAATTAAGCTAATGAAACAATTAGTGACATATAATCTAATTAGTTTGCAGAACAAAAGAGACAAGCACGGCGACCGACGGATAACGTTAGAGAGAAACTTTCATCTTGAGAGCTGAAAAAGAGAAAAGAATTATGAATGGGGTGAAAATCAAATGGAATTCAATTTCTTCCTTTTGGATTTGAGAATTTAAAACTTAGTTGATTTAGAAAACCTTAAATGGGGTCATTTTTTTTTTTTTGGGTGAATAAGAAATAATATAAAACAGAAAGATTTACAAAAAATACAAGGGGCATACCCCAGGCCCTAACAACAGAAAAACAACTCGGGCCTCAGCCCACAGACATCGAAGCCCAAAGAAACACAAACAAAAACACTAGACCAAACCTAGGAACTACATCTGAAAATTAGGAGAGCCAAAAGAAAACTTAGCCAATCGAACTGTACAAAGGCCATATCCTATGATGAATAGGGACCTTGTACAAAAGACAAAACCAGCAGCCAACAAGCACCACTACAACAGTCAAAAACTCCCTACACAACCCGTAGGGACGGGCACCATCACACCCACAAAACCTCCCTACACAACCCGTAGGGATAGGCACCTGTAACAAAATAAATATAATACAAAAATAGTAACCCAAGCAAACCGAAGTGATGAACCAAGAGGGGCCCATCCTACCGAATTGCTCAAAAAACCTGTTACACGAGACACCAAAGTACACATGAAACCTCCTACACAACCCGTAGGAGTAGGCAAACTGCAAACTACAACTGTGTATAAATAAAAATAAAAAGAAAGACCACTGATTAGCTCCCACTTGTAGCATGGCAAGGCGCTTGAAGCAGCCATCACCATGGTACATACACACCCTGCCAACTGCCACCCAAATCTGAACAGCAATCAGCCACCACTCCTCCACAGCAAAAGAGAAATAAACTGTTAACAGCCTCAGGTAACTACGGAATAAGGAGTTACCACACCACCGAACCACGACATGAACCACAACCAGCCATGGATAGAAATTACCACCTCCGTAATGAAGATCATAAAGCAGCAGAAATAACAAACACACTGTATACGACCTCCCCACACTCGGCCCACAGTAAAAAAACATTCTTACACTCCATATAGAACCTCACACCACTTGGCCCACACCTCACCAGATTTCTCAATAGAACAAGATAGGTAGTATACTTGAAAGCTCCATAAACCTGCATAAAACATATATAATATATAAAAAATGTTAGAGCAAAACATGTATACTGTCTCTCTTCACTCAACCCACAGTGGCATAGAATACTTTGCTTGCTTAAATCACTCAACCCTCCAATTAGCCACTTCAATGATATAGGATTCATCATAACCTGATAAGAAAGGAAAGAACCTACAAAAGAACACCTACAAAAGAACACCTACTCGACCCTAATTGTAGGTGAACTCACACCACTCATTCTCCTACCATCTGCAGTAGCATTGGTCGGCTGCATAATTTTGTAGGGAAGGTTCCATTTCTCCAAAAACCAGTGATCACCTGCAGAAAATTTAATGTTATCCAAAGAAAGGAGCCTACCCCTAACCATTTGGATAATAGAGTTAGTAACAACCTCTTCAGGTTTGTGGACCTTACTAAAGATTCTACTATTCCTCTCCATCCAAATGTGGTAGACAGTGCAGAGAAAAGACAACCTCAGAATCAGCATTTTCAAGGAATTACCACTGGTAGATTTAGTAGCAAACTCAACAGTGCCCAACCAAGACAGAGAAGGCCAGTTAGCATTACATTTGGCCATCATGCCACCCCAAACCCTAGAAGAAAAAATACACCTGAAGAAGAAGAGATGGGAGTGATTCTCCTCAGGAGCTTGACAGAAAGGGCAGCAAGGATTAGAGACAAGACCAAAAGATTGAAGCCAATCACCAGTATTAAGTATCTCGTTAATGGCCAACCAAACAATAAAACTAACCCTAGGGATTAAAGGGGGGCCCCAGATAAGTTTAGACCAAGGGACTTTAGGCCCTTTTTCCCTCCACCAATCCCAAACAGACTGGATAGAAAAAGTACCATCAGCAGTCAAGCTCCAAACCGGAGTGTCTGAAGAGCCCGGGGAAGGTAAGAGAGATGAAGGAGTGGAGGAAATCCACTCTTTAATCTCCCAAGAATTAGAAACAGGCCACTTCCAAGAACAATTAGAGACTATAGAGCTAACCTTGGAACTGTCAGGAAGATTAGTCTTTTTCCCTCCACCAATCCCAAACAGATTGGATAGAAAATGTACCATCAGCAGTCAAGCTCCAAACCGGAGTGTCTGAAGAGCCCGGAGAAGGTAAAAGAGATGAAGGAGTGGAGGCGATCCATTCCTTAATCTCCCAAGAATTAGAAACAGGCCACTTCCAAGAACAATTAGAGACAATAGAGCTAACCTTGGAACTGTCAGGAAGGTTAGTATCATAAAGGATCCTAGGCCCAAACCTCTGCCAAAGAGAACCTAGAGGGTGCCAGTTGTCGTGCCAAAGAAACACATTGTCACCATTACCAATCTTAAATTTGATGAGAGGATAAATTAAGTTCCTGAGAGACAAAATTTTCCTCCAAACCCAAGACGGATCACTAGGGGTCTTAACGGACCAGAAACTCCTACCTTTGAGCAAGTAGGACTTGACCCATTGGCACCACATAGAGCAATCCCCGCCCGAAAACAAATACCAAACATGTTTGGCTATAGCAGTCTTGTTCCAGATTTCCAGATCCTTAAAGCCAAGGCCACCTTCACTCTTATTTCTGCAGATATACTTCCAAGCAATCTTAGCACTATGCTTTTTCATCTCAACCCCAGACCAAAAGAAGGATCTAAGAATACTCTCAATGTCGCTAACTATCTTCTTAGGAAGGATAAAAAGAGAGGACCAATACACCTGCATTGAAAACAGGATAGACTTTATGAGTTGGGCTCTACCATCATAAGAGAGCAATTTATTGGTCCAACTTTTGATCCTCATGGTAATTCTCTCCACCAGAATATGGCAATCAGACACTTTAAGCTTAGTAGTGATTAAAGGCACACCAAGGTATCTAACCGGGAGGGACCCCTCAGTAAATTTTGCAATCTGAAGGATTTCCTCTCTAAGCTGTATGCTACAACCCGAGAAGAAAATGTTATTCTTACTAGGATTAGGAGTGAGGCCCGACAGATTCCTGAATTCCTCCAAACCCTGCATGATAAGATTAACAGTACCAGGGTCCCCTTTGCTAAAAATCATCAGATCATCAGCAAAACATAAATTGACAATTTTGGTTTTCTCACATCTCCAGTGGAATTTGAACAGGGGATTCCTAGACTTCTCAGCCAAAATCCTAGCAAGGACCTCCATAGCCACCACAAAAAGATACGGGGACATTGGGTCCCCTTGTCTTAACCCCCGAGCCCCTTTAAAATACCCCTGAAGGCTCCCATTAATACAGACCGAAAAAGAAGGGCTCGTGATACAAGCCTTTATCCAAGTAATCATGCAGGGAGGGAAAGCCATAGCTGTAAGAGTATCAATAATAAATTCCCACCTCACAGTATCATAAGCCTTCATAATGTCCACTTTCATGGCACACTTAGGCGTACGGGACTTCCTATGGTAACCTCTCATAAGCTCTTGGGACAGGAAAATATTGTCCGAGATCCTTCTACCTTGGACAAAAGCAGATTGCACAGGATCAATCAGATCAGGGAGGGCCAATTTAAGTCTATTAGCTATGATCTTAGCAATGCATTTGTAGATGGTGTTACAACAAGAAATGGGTCTATAGTCACCAACATGCATAGGATTGGGAACTTTAGGAATGAGAGCAATGATGGTACTATTGACCTCAGAAAGAAGTTTACCAGTGTCAAAGAATGACTTGATGGCTAATGTGATATCCTTACCAACTATATCCCAAGAATTTTTAAAGAACCCAGCGGAATACCCATCAGGACCGGGGGCTTTATTGGCTTTTAAAGACCAAAAAACCTCCTTAATTTCAGTCTCAGAAACAGGTTTAGACATCAAGTCATATTGAGAAGGAGAGACTTTTTTATGCACCAAAGATTGAATTCTCTCAAAGCCATTATATTGGTCCACAAAGGGAGTGCCAAATAACTTGGTATAGAAATTGACAAAAGAGGTGTGGATATCAGAACTGTTAGTAGACGTAGTACCATCACCCATGTCAACACTCAAAATTTTCCCTCTGTTGATATTGCTCTTCACAGACCTAAAAGAGAATTTGCTATTTCTGTCCCCAAGCCCAAGCCATTGCACCCTGGATTTTTGAAGGGCAAGACTTTCTTCTAAGTTACTAAGCTCAATGTATTTTTTCAACTCCTCTCTCTCCTGAACTTGCAGCCCATTGTTCATAGGATCTTTATCCAGCTTACACTGGATCAGATCCAAATTAGCCTTAGCATTCTGAACACGAGTAGATATATCACTAAAATCCTTTTTGTTCAAAAGCTTAAGGCTAATTTTAAGATGCCTAAGTTTTTGACAGACTCTAAACATAGGAACGCCCCGGATATACTGCCCCCAAGTGTTAGAAACCGTACTCAGAAAATCTGGGTGTTGAGACCAGAAATCAAAGTATTTGACGGGCATTAAGTTAAGTTAAACTAATACCAGAAATCAAAGTATTTTTGACCAGAAATCAAAAATGGGGTGATTAAGTTAAACTAATACCATTAAGCTACAATTACACGGTAAATCCTCTTTCTTAGAGGCCAAGCAAAATCAGTTTGAGGCCAATTAAGCTAACGAAACAATCGATGGCCACAGCTAATTCGTTCCAACAACAAAAGAGAGAAGGACGGAGAAGGTTAGAGAGAAACTTTCTTCTTGTGAGCTAAAAGAGAAAATGGAATAAGAAATAAGTAGAAAATCAAGTGGAATTCGAATTCATCCATTTGGAGTTCAGAATTGAACACTAAGCTGATTTAGAAAAGCTAAAATGAGGTGCCTAAGCTAATATCTTTACGCTACGATTACTCAGTAAATTTTGTTTCTTAGAGGCTAAGCAGTATTGGTTATAGTTAAACTTGGGCAATTATGCTAATGAAACAATTAGTGGCCCAAGCTAAAGTTCCTAGAACAAAAGAGAGTTGGATGCGTAGGGACGGAGACGTTTAGAGAGAAACTTTCGTCTCGGGAGCCAGAATAGAAAGTTAGAGAAAAGAATAAGAAATAGGAAGCAGATCATAGGGAATTCTAATTCATCCTTTTGGATTTAAGAATTGGCCTAATATCGTTAAACAACAATTACTTAGAAAATTCTATTTCTTAGGAGCTAAGCAAGATTAGTTTGAGTTAAACTTTGGCAATTAAGCTAATGAAACAATCAATGGCCCTAAACTAATTAGTTCCAAGAACCAGAGAGAGAAGGTTGGAGAAGGACGAAGAAGGTTAGAGAGAAACTTTCTTTCTGAGTGCTAGTTGAGAAAAAAAAATGAGAAATAAGAAGAACATCAATGGGAATTCAAATTCATCCTTTCGATTTGAGAATTGAACACCTAGGCTATTTAGAAAACCTAAAATGAGGTGCTTGAGAGTTAGAGAGAAACTTTCTCCTTGGGAGCTAGAATAGAAAGTTAGAGAAAAGAATAAAAATAGGAAGCAGATCATAGGGAATTCTAATTCATCCTTTTGGATTTAAGAATTGGCCTAATATCGTTAAACAACAATTACTTAGAAAATTCTATTTCTTAGGACCTAAGCAAGATTAGTTTGAGTTAAACTTTGGCAATTAAGCTAATGAAACAATCAATGGCCCTAAACTAATTAGTTCCAAGAACCAGAGAGAGAAGGTTGGAGAAGGACGAAGAAGGTTAGAGAGACTTTCTTTCTGAGAGCTAGAAGAGAAAAAAGAATGAGAAATAGGAAGAACATCAATGGGAATTCAAATTCATCCTTTCGATTTGAGAATTGAAAACTTAGTTGATTTAGAAAACCTAAAATGAGGTGCTTAAGTTAATATCGTTAAGCTATAATTACTCACTAAATTATGTTTTGTAGGCGCTAAATAATATTAGCTTAATTCAAACTTGGCCAATTAAGCTAATGAAACAATTAGTGACATAATCTAATTAATTCGCAGAACAAAAGAGACAAGCAAGGCGACGGACGAATAACGTTAGAGGGAAACTTTCATCTTGAGAGCTAAAAAAGAGAAGAATTATGAATGGGGTGAAAATCAACTGGAATTCAATTTCATCCTTTTGGATTTGAGAATTTAAAACTTAGGTCATTTAGAAAACCTAAAATGGGGTCATTAAGTTAAACTAATACCATTAAGCTACAATTACACCGTAAATCCTCTTTCTTGGAGGCCAAGCCAAGTCAGTTTGAGGCCAATTAAGCTAAAGAAACAATTGATGGCCACAGCTAATTCGTTCCAACAACAAAAGAGAGAACGATGGAGAAGGACGGAGAAGGTTAGAGAGAAACTTTCTTCTTGTGAGCAAGAAGAGAAAAAGGAATAAGAAATAGGTAGAAAATCAAGTGGAATTCGAATTCATCCTTTTGGAGTTGAGAGGTGCCTAAGCTAATATATCCTTACGCTACGATTACTCAGTAAATTTTGTTTCTTAGAGGCTAAGCAGTATTGGTTAAAGTTAAACTTGGGCAATTATGCTAATGCAACAAATAGTGCCCTAAACTAAAGTTCCTAAAACAAAAGAGAGTTGGATGCGTAGGGACGGAGACGTTTAGAGAGAAACTTTCGTCTCGGGAGCTAGAATAGAAAGTTAGAGAAAAGAATAAAAATAGGAAGCAGATCATAGGGAATTCTAATTCATCCTTTTGGATTTAAGAATTGGCCTAATATCGTTAAACAACAATTACTTAGAAAATTCTGTTTCTTAGGACCTAAGCAAGATTAGTTTGAGTTAAACTTTGGCAATTAAGCTAATGAAACAATCAATGGCCCTAAACTAATTAGTTCCTAGAACCAGAGAGAGAAGGTTGGAGAAGGACGAATAAGGTTCGAGAGAAACTTTCTTTCTGAGTGCTAGTAGAGAAAAAAAAAATGAGAAATAGGAAGAACATCAATGGGAATTCAAATTCATCCTTTCGATTTGAGAATTGAACACTTAGGCTATTTAGAAAACCTAAAATGAGGTGCATTAGTTAATTTCGTTACGCTACAATTACTCACTAAATTATGTTTCTTAGGCCCTATATAATATTATCTTAATTCAAACTTGGCCAATTAAGCTAATGAAACAATTAGTGACATAATCTAATTAGTTCGCAGAAATAAAGAGACAAGCACGGCGACGGACGGATAATGTTAGAGAGAAACTTTCATCTTCAGAGCTAAAAAAGAGAAAAGAATTATGAATGGGGTGAAAATCAAATGGAATTCAATTTCATCATTCTGGATTTGAGAATTGAAAACTTAGTTGATTAAAAAACCTAAAATGGGGGTCATTAAGTTAAACTAATACCATTAAGCTACAATTACACGGTAAATCCTCTTTCTTAGAGGCCAAGCAAAACAGAAATAAAGAGACAAGCACGGCGACGGACGGATAACGTTAGAGAGAAACTTTCATCTTCAGAGCTAAAAAAGAGAAAAGAATTATGAATGGAGTGAAAATCAAATGGAATTCAATTTCATCATTCTGGATTTGAGAATTGAAAACTTAGTTGATTAAGAAAACCTAAAATGGGTTGATTAAGTTAAACTAATACCATTAAGCTACAATTACACGGTAAATCCTCTTTCTTAGAGGCCAAGCAAAATTAGTTTGAGGCCAATTAAGCTAACGAAACAATCGATGGCCACAGCTAATTCGTTCCAACAACAAAAGAGAGAAGGACGGAGAAGGACGGAGAAGGTTAGAGAGAAACTTTCTTCTTGTGAGCTAGAAGAAAATCAAGTGGAATTCGAATTCATCCATTTGGAGTTGAGAATTGAACACTAAGCTGATTTAGAAAACCTAAATGAGGTGCCTAAGCTAATATCTTTCCGCTACAATTACTCAGTAAATTTTGTTTCTTAGAGGCTAAGCAGTATTGGTTATAGTTAAACTTGGGCAATTATGCTAACGAAACAATTAGTGGCCTAAGCTCAAGTTCCTAGAACAAAAGAGGGTTGGATGCGTAGGGATGGAGACGTTTAGAGAGAAACTTTCGTCTCGAGAGCTAGAATAGAAAGTTAGAGAAAAGAATAAAAATAGGGAGCACATCATAGGTAATTCTAATTCATCGTTTTGGTTTTAAGAATTGGCCTAATATCGTTAAACAACAATTACTTAGAAAATTCTGTTTCTTAGGACCTAAGCAAGATTAGTTTGAGTTAAACTTTGGCAATTAAGCTAATGAAACAATCAATGGCCCTAAACTAATTAGTTCCTAGAACCAGAGAGAGAAGGTTTGGAGAAGGACGAATAAGGTTAGAGAGAAACTTTCTTTCTAATCACCCAAAAAAAAAAAACTTTCTTTCGGAGAGCTAGTAGAGAAAAAAAAAATGAGAAATAGGAAGAACATCAATGGGAATTCAAATTCATCCTTTCGATTTGAGAATTGAACACTTAGTTGATTTAGAAAACCTAAAATGAGGTGCTTTAGTTAATTTTGTTAAGCTACAATTACTCACTAAATTATGTTTCTTAGGCCCTATATAATATTAGCTAAATTCAAACTTGGCCAATTAAGCTAATGAAACAATTACTGACATAATCTAATTAGTTCGCAAAACAAAAGAGACAAGCACGGCGACAGACGGATAACGTTAGAGAGAAACTGTCATCTTGAGTGCTGAAAAATAGAAAAGAATTATGAATGGGGTGAAAATCAAATGGAATTCAATTCCATCCTTTTGGATTTGAGAATTTAAAACTTAGTTGATTTAGAAAACCTAAAATAGGGTGATTAAGTTAAACTAATACCATTAAGCTACAATTACACGGTAAATCCTCTTTCTTAGAGGCCAAGCAAAATCAATTTGAGGCCAATTAAGCTAACGAAACAATCGATGGCCACAACTAATTCGTTCCAACAACAAAAGAGAGAAGTGCGGAGAAGGACGGAGAAGGTTAGAGAGAAACTTTCTTCTTGTGAGCTAGAAGAGAAAATGGAATAAGAAATAAGTAGAAAATCAAGTGGAATTCGAATTCATCCATTTGGAGTTCAGAATTGAACACTAAGCTGATTTAGAAAAGCTAAAATGAGGTGCCTAAGCTAATATCTTTACGCTACGATTACTCGGTAAATTTTGTTTCTTAGAGGCTTTTTTTGGGTGAATAAGACATAAATTAAAGACAAAGGATATACAAGATTACAAGGGGAATACCCCAGGCCCTACACCAACTATACAGGAAGATCAGTAACCCAAAAAACCAAAAAGCTAACGCAAAGAGAAACCAAAATCCAAAAAAAAATACACACTGTTCAGCAGCCATATCAAGAGAGATAGGGATAATGAACACTGCGAAGGACAGCTAAAAACTGAGACCAAAACAAACCCATAGCATCACTAAACATTGGTTATAGTGGCCTAAGCAGTATTGGTTATAGTTAAACTTGGGCAATTATGCTAATGAAACAATTAGTGGCCTAAGCTAAAGTTCCTAGAACAAAAGAGAGTTGGATGCGTAGGGACGGAGACGTTTAGAGAGAAACTTTCGTTTCGAGAGCTAGAATTGAAAGTTAGTGAAAAGAATAAGAAATAGGAAGCCGATCATAGGGAATTCTAATTCATCCTTTTGGATTTGAGAATTGGCCTAATATCGTTAAATAACAATTACTTAGAAAATTCTATTTCTTAGGACCTAAGCAAGATTAATTTGAGTTCAACTTTGGCAATTAAGCTAATGAAACAATCAACGGCCCTAAACTAATTAGTTCCTAGAACCAGAGAGAGAAGGTCGGAGAAGGACGATGAAGGTTAGAGAGAACTTTTCTTTCTGAGAGCTAGAAGAGAAAAAAGAATGAGAAATAGGAAGAACATCAATGGGAATTCAAATTCATCCTTTCGATTTCAGAATTGAACACTTAGTTGATTTAGAAAACCAAAAATGAGGTGCTTAAATTTATATCGTTAAGCTACAATTGCTCACTAAATTCTATTTCTTAGGCGCTAAATAATATTAGCTTAATTCAAACTTGGCCAATTAAGCTAATGAGACAATTAGTGACATAATCTAATTAGTTCGCAGAACAAAAGAGACAAGCACGGCGACGGACGGATAACGTTAGAGAGAGAAACTTTCATCTTGAGAGTTAAAAAAGAGAAAAGAATTATGAATGGGGTGAAAATCAAATGGAATTCAATTTCATCCTTTTGGATTTGAGAATTTAAAACTTAGTTGATTTAGAATACCTAAAATAGGGTGATTAAGTTAAACTAATACCATTAAGTTACAATTACACGGTAAATCCTCTTTCTTAGAGGCCAAGCAAAATCAGTTTGAGGCCAATTAAGCTAACGAAACAATCGATGGCCACAGCTAATTCGTTCCGACAACAAAAGAGAGAACGACGGAGAACGACAGCGAAGGTTAGATGGAAACTTTCTTCTTGTGAGCTAGAAAAGAAAAAGGAATAAGAAATAAGTAGAAAATCAAGTGGAATTCAAATTCATCCTTTTGGAGTTGAGAATTGAACACTAAGCTGATATAGAAAACCTAAAATGAGGTGCCTAAGCTAATATCCTTACGCTACGATTAATCAGTAAATTTTGTTTCATAGAGGCTAAGCAGTATTGGTTATAGTTAAACTTGGGCAATTATGCTAATGAAACAATTAGTGCCTAAGCTAAAGTTCCTAGAAAGAAAGAGAAATGGATGGGGAGGGACGGAGACGTTTAGAGAGAAACTTTCGTCTCGAGAGCTAGAATAGAAAGTTAGAGAAATGAATATGAATTGGACTAACAGAGTCCTGTCTTATGCGGGGAGGAGCCAGCTCATCCAATCCATCCTTTTTTCTATGCAAGTTTACTGGTCTTCCTTGTTTATTCTCCCTAAGAAGGTCATTAGGGAGATTGAAAGTATTCTTAGAGCTTTCCTTTGGTCTGGCAGTGAGCTCAAAACCCATAGTGCTAAGATTGCCTGGGATTCTGTGTGTGTTCCTAAAAATGAGGGGGGTCTTGGGTTTAAATCTCTTGGTATCTGGAATAGAGCTGCTATAGCTAAGCATGTCTGGTTCCTCTTCTCTGGTGGCGAGAAGTCTATGTGGTGCCAGTGGGTTAAATCCTATTTACTCAAGGGTAAAAGCTTTTGGAGGGTCAAAATTCCCCCTGACCCTTCCTGTGTTTGGAGGAAGTTATTGTCTCTTAGAGACTGGTTGTCTCCTCTAATTAACCACCAAGTTGGTTGTGGTGATTCTACATTCCTTTGGTATGACAATTGGCATCCTCTTGGTCCTCTATGGAAAAAGTTTGGGGACAGGATTTTGTATGATTCCTGCCTCAACAGTGAGACCAAAGTCAATCAAATCATCAGTGGTCATTCTTGGAAGTGGCCTATCCCTAATTCTTGGGAAATTCAGGAGTTGATCTCATCTACTCCCGAATGCTGCAAACCTAACCCTTCTAAGTGTGACCAAGTTACCTGGAAACTCACTACGGATGGTAAGTTCTCCATTCACTCAGTTTGGAATCATTGGAGAAGTAGGTCTGACAGAGTGGTCTGGCATAAACTCCTTTGGGGCCCTCATAGGATTCCTAAAGTTAGTTTTATTGTCTGGGTTGCTATCCATAACAGGTTATACACTGGAGATAGGCTAATGCTGTTTGGTTTATCTCCTCATTCACAGTGTCCTTTTTGCCTTGACCCTGGAGAGAGTCATTCTCATCTCTTTTTTAAGTGTAGTTTTACTAATAGAGTTTGGGGTGCTATTGAAGGCAAATGTAACATGAAGTGGCCTGTTTTGGATTGGCCTGATATTGTTACATATGCTACAAAAGAAACCAAGGGTAATTCTCTTAGGGCTAATATTCTTAGCAATGCTTTCTTGTGCTCTATCTACCACATCTGGATTGAGAGAAATAATCGTGTTTTTAACAAAGAATGTAAGCCTGAAGAGGTGGTTATTAAATCTGTAATCCAGATGGTGAGAAGTAGAATGCTATCCATTAAGAATTTGCCTAACTCTGCTAGTGACAGCTGGTTTCTTGCCCAATGGAACCTGCCAACAACGATATTGAAGCCCCATATTATCAGATATGGGAGGGCTGCTGAGTGATGTGAGTTCCATATATGTGGGTTGAGTGTAGGTGAGCAACACTGTGTGTTTTGCGTAATGGTTTGGTTTTGTGCAGGTCTGTTCAGAGTTCACTGTGGATGCATGCATATCTTTGAGGGTTGAGTGATGAGAGAAGTTAAATTGTCACTTTACATGAGGGTTGAGTGTTGTCAGCCACCATATTTGTTTATGTTAATATATATTATAATTCTTTATTTGCAGGGTAAGGAAGCTCAAGTCGAGTGGTGTGAGTCTCTAAATTGTGGGTCGAGTGGTGTGAGATCCTATATTGAGGGCACTGTTACTGATTTAATTCATAGCAGATGGTATCTTATTTGCTGGAGGTACTTATTCATGGCTGTTCTTACAGGGTCTACTACAATGTATGAGCAGGTCCTGGATTGTATGGGTTGGCAGCGGTGTCCAGATTTTGGGGACTGTAGACCTGTTGTTTCAAAAGATCTTGGCTTTTCAGATTTTGGGTTCGCTACAATGATGAAGTTCTGTTGGAGTTGCTGGTTTGTTAACAATCAGACGTGTGGCAGATTGCGTGGCAGATGGTACTGTTCTGTGTTGATGGCTGCTTGTAGCGCCTTTGTGGACACTTGTCTTTCAGTAAGTTATTTTTCTGTTTCGAATTTCTGTGTTTGGATGTTAGGCAGTATAGATGCGATGGTTGTTCTTTTTGCCTACCCGTGCGGGATGTGCCAGGTTATCAGTACAGTGTTGCTTTTGGTTGTGTCGTCTGTATGGACTATTTTTCGCTTCAGTTTTGGGCTCTCGGTTGGATGTGTTCATGGGCCTCATTCGTATGTATGCGGCTTATGCACATATCTTTAGGGGTTTCCTTCTATGTATTGATTTTCTTTATTTTAATTTTGGCAGCCCGCTTTGATTCCTTTTAGGTGGCGGTTTTTTCTTGTTCTCCTTTCGTTTGTATAGTTGTCTGTTAGGTCCTGGGGTATGCCCCTTGTAGCTGTGTATGTATAGTTTTCGTTAGGTCCTGGGGTATGCCCCTTGTAGATGTGTAATCTCTGTTTTTTTATTTATGTCTTATTCACCCAAAAAAAAATATGAAATAGGAAGAAAATTGTAGGGAATTCTAATTCATCCTTTTTGACTTAAGAATCGGCCTAATATCGTTAAACAATAATTACTTAGAAAATTCTATTTCTTAGAACCTAAGAAAGATTAGTTTGAGTTAAACTTGTCCAATTAAGCAAATGAAACAATCAATGGCCTAAGCTCATTAGTTCCTAGAACCAGAGAGACAAGGAGAAGGACGGAAAAGTTAGTGAGAAACTTTGTTTTTGAGAGCTAGAAGAGAAAAAAGAATGAGAAATAGGAAGAACGTCAATAGGAATTCAAATTCATCCTTTCGATTTGAGAATTGAACACTTAGTTGATTTAGAAAACCTAAAATGAGGTGCTTAAGTTAATATCGTTACGTTAAGCTACAATTACTAAGAAAATTCACTTTCTAAGAGGCTAAGCAAGGTTAGAATTGGCCTAATATCGTTAAACAACAATTACTCAGAAAATTCTATTTCTTAGAACCTAAGAAAGATTAGTTTGAGTTAAACTTGTCCAATTAGGCAAATGAAACAATCAATGGCCTAAGCTCATTAGTTCCTAGAACCCAGAGAGAGAAGGAGAAGGACGGAAAAATTAGAGAGAAACTTGTTTTTGAGAGCTAGAAGAGAAAAAAGAATGAGAAATAGGAAGAACATCAATGGGAATTCAAATTCATCCTTTTGATTTG
Organism: Camellia sinensis; assembly: GCF_004153795.1. Lineage (NCBI taxonomy): Eukaryota > Viridiplantae > Streptophyta > Magnoliopsida > Ericales > Theaceae > Camellia > Camellia sinensis. Next base: position 518,353 of record NW_021025041.1, on the reverse strand, counting down.
AGAATTGAACACTTAGTTGATTTAGAAAACCTAAAATGGGGTGATTAAGTTAAACTAATACCATTAAGCTACAATTACCTGGTAAATCCTCTTTCTTAGAGGCCAAGCAAAATCAGTTTGAGGCCAATTAAGCTAACGAAACAATCGATGGCCACAGCTAATTCGTTCCAACAACAAAAGAGAGAACGATGGAGAAGGACGGAAAAGGTTAGAGAGAAACTTTCTTCTTGTGAGCTAGAATAGAAAAAGGAATAAGAAATAGGTAGATAATCAAGTGGAATTCGAATTCATCCTTTTCGAGTTGAGAATCGAACACTAAGTTGATTGAGAAAACCTAAAATGAGGTGCCTAAGCTAATATCTTTTTTTTGGGTGAATAAGACATAAATAAAAAAACAGAGATTACACACTGCTAATATCTTTACGCTCTGCTTACTCAGTAAATTTTTTTTCTTAGAGGCTAAGCAGTATTGATTATAGTTAAACTTGGGCAATTATGCTAATTAAACAATTAGTGGCCTAAGCGAAAGTCCCTAGAACAAAAGAGAGATGGATGGGGAGGGACGGAGACGTTTAGAGAGAAACTTTCGTCTCGAGAGCTAGAATAGAAAGTTAGAGAAAAGAATAAGAAATAGGAAGAAAATTGAAGGGAATTCTAATTCATCCTTTTGGATTTAAGAATTGGTAGGATGGGCCCCTCTTGGTACATCACTTCGGCTTGCTTGAGTTACAATTTTTGTATTACATTTATTTTGTTACAGGTGCCTATCCCTACGGGTTGTGTAGGGAGGCGTGTGGGTGTGTTGGTGCCCATCCCTATAGGTTGTGTAGGGAGTTTTTGGACTGTTGTAATGGTGCTTGTTGGTTGCTGGTTTGTCCTTTGTACAAGGTCCCTATTCATCATAGGATATGGCCTTTGTACAATCTGCTTGGCAACGTTTTTCTTTTGGCTCTCCTAATTTTCGGATGTAGCTCTTAGGTTTGGTTTAGGTTTTTTGTTAGTGTTTCTTTGGGCTTCGGTGCCTGTGGGCTGAGGCTTGTGTTGTCTTCTGTTGTTAGGGCCTGGGGTATGCCCCTTGTATTTTTGTAAATCTTTCTGTTTTATATTATTTCTTATTCACCCAAAAAAAAAAAAGGCCTAATATCGTTAAACAACAACAATTACTCAGAAAATTCTATTTCTTAGAACCTAAGAAAGATTAGTTTGAGTTATACTTGTCCAATTAGGAAAATGAAACAATCAATGGCCTAAGCTCATTAGTTCCTAGAACTAGAGAGAGAAGGAGAAGGACGGAAAAATTAGAGAGAAACTTTTTTTTGAGAGCTAGAAGAGAAAAAAGAATGAGAAATAGGAAGAACATCAATGGTAATTCAAATTCATCCTTTCGATTTGAGAATTGAACACTTAGTTGATTTAGAAAGCCTAAAATGAGGTGCTTAAGTTAAGATCGTTAAGCTACAATTGCTCACTAAATTCTGTTTCGTAGGCGCTAAATAATATTAGCTTAATTCAAACTTGGCCAATTAAGTTAATGAAACAATTAGTGACATAATCTAATTAGTTCGCAGAACAAAAGAGACAACCACGACGACGGACGGACAACGTTAGAGGGAAACTTTCATCTTGAGAGTTAAAAAAGAGAAGAATTATGAATGGGGTGAAAATCAACTGGAATTCAATTTCATCCTTTTGGATTTGAGAATTTAAAACTTAGGTCATTTAGAAAACCTAAAATGGGGTCATTAAGTTAAACTAATACCATTAAGCTACAATTACACGGTAAATCCTCTTTCTTAGAGGCCAAGCCAAATCAGTTTGAGGCCAATTAAGCTAACGAAACAATTGATGGCCACAGCTAATTCGTTCCAACAACAAAAGAGAGAACGATGGAGAAGGACGGAGAAAGTTAGAGGGAAACTTTCTTCTTGTGAGCAAGAAGAGAAAAAGGAATAAGAAATAGGTAGAAAATCAAGTGGAATTCGAATTCATCCTTTTGGAGTTGAGAATTGAACACTAAGCTGATTTAGAAAACCTAAAATGAGGTGCCTAAGCTTATATCCTTACGCTACGATTACTCAGTAAATTTTGTTTCTTAGAGGCTAAGCAGTATTGGTTATAGTTAAACTTGGGCAATTATGCTAATGAAACAAATAGTGCCCTAAGCTAAAGTTCCTGGAACAAAAGAGAGTTGGATGCGTAGGGATGGAGACGTTTAGAGAGAAACTTTCGTCTCGATAGCTAGAATAGAAAGTTAGAGAAAAGAATAAGAAATAGGAAGCAGATCATAGGGAATTCTAATTCATCCTTTTGGATTTAAGAATTGGCCTAATATCGTTAAACAACAATTACTTAGAAAATTCTATTTCTTAGGACCTAAGCAAGATTAGTTTGAGTTAAACTTTGGCAATTAAGCTAATGAAACAATCAATGGCCCTAAACTAATTAGTTCCTAGAACCAGAGAGAGAAGGTTGGAGAAGGACGAATAAGGTTAGAGAGAAACTTTCTTTCTGAGAGCTAGAAGAGAAAAAAGAATGAGAAATAGGAAGAACATCAATGGGAATTCAAATTCATCCTTTCGATTTGAGAATTGAACACTTAGTTGATTTAGAAAACCTAAAATGAGGTGCTTAAGTTAATATCGTTAAGCTACAATTATTCACTAAATTATGTTTCTTTTTTTTTTGGGTGAGTAAGAAATAAATAAAACAAGAAAATTTACACGATTACAAGGGGCATACCCCATCCCAAAGGTAGCACCGAACTGGAATAATACAAAGTCCACCGTGAAATACCAAAAAACACCAGCCCAGTTCTTAGTCTCAAACACGTCCAGAACTAATAAACAAAACAACCCAAAGAGAGGACAGAGTTACGATATACAATAATTACAGTCACACCATACGGGTATGTATACAACCCGAATTGAAAACAGCTTATGAACCCACTGAAATGCCTAGGCAAGGCGCAACTTGCTGCCATTGCCGAAAAGCATCTCCACACAGCATACAGCTTCAAAGAGGGGCGCTGGTTGCAGCCACCTCCACACCACCAGTCAACATTAAATTCGTAACCAGACACAGATTGTTGCCATCGCCCAAGAGCCTTCCCCAACAGCATGCAACTTGCAGCCATAGTCCAATAACAATCCCAATAACAATCCAAAAGAGACTGCCAGTAACAATACCATGCATCACCTGCAGAGTTAGCCAGATTATACATAGAAAGCATCCTACCTCTAATCATTTGGACAATAAGATTAGTCACAATTTTCTCAGGTTTAAACTCCTTGCTAAAAATCCTCCTATTCCTTTCTATCCAAATCTGGTAGACAGTGCAAAGAGAGGAGAGTTTCATAAGAGCAGACTTCAAAGCTTTGCCTTTGGTGGACTTAGTAGCATAGACCACATACTCCAGCCAGGATAATTGGGGCCAGCTAATGTTACACTTGACCTGAATGGCTCCCCAGATCCTAGAGGAATACACACACCTGAAAAACAAATGAGAGTGATTCTCCTCAGGACCATGGCAAAGGGGGCAAGTAGGATTAGGAACAAGGCTGAATAGATGCAGCCTATCCCCCGTGTTTAATCTCTCATGAATAGCCATCCAGACCAAAAAAACTGACCCTAGGAATGGAAGGGCCAAACAAGATTAGCCCAAGGCACTTTAGTACCCTTATCCCTCCAACAATCCCAAGCAAATTGTATGGTAAAATTCCCATCCACAGTCAGGTTCCAGACAGGACAATCCTGGATATCCCTACTAGGTTTAAGCTTAAGAGGAGTAGAAGAAATCCACTCCTTGATCTCCCAAGAGTTATCAATAGGCCACTTCCAATCATTATTAGATATGGCAGCACTAACTTTGGAATTGAAAGGAAGACCCGTGTCATACATAATCCTATGCCCAAACCTATCCCATAAAGAACCCAAAGGATGCCAATTATCAAACCACAGAAACACCTTCTCCCTATTACCAATCTTAAACTTGATAAGAGGGAAGATATTTTTTCTAAGAGACAGAATTTTCCTCCAAACCCATGAGGGGTCACTAGGCATCTTAATATGCCAAAAGCTCTTACCCTTAAGTAAGTAGGACTTAACCCATTGGCACCACATAGACCCTTCCCCTCCAGAGAACAAGAACCAAACGTGCTTGGTGATAGCCGCCCTATTCCAGACCCCCATCTCCTTAAACCCTAAGCCCCCTTCACCTTTAGGCATACAAACATTATTCCAAGCGATTTTAGCACTATGCATCTTCAACTCAACACCCGACCAAAGAAACGATCTCAAAATGCTATCAATCTCTTTAATCACCTTTTTTGGGAGGATAAAAAGTGAGGACCAATAGACTTGCATAGAAAAAAGGATAGTCTAGATAAGTTGAGCTCTACCCGCATAAGAAAGAAGTCTATTGGTCTAGCTCTTAATCCTCTTGGTGATCCTCTCAATTAGAATTTGACAATCAGTAGCCTTAAGCTTCGTAGTGATCAAGGGCACACCCAAGTATTTCACCGGAAGAGTGCCCTCAGTAAACTTGGAAATTCTAAGAATGTCATTTTTAAGCTCACTATTACACCCCGAGAAGAATATATTACTCTTACCCAGGGGTGAGACCAGACAACAACCTAAACTCCTCTAAGCCTTGCATGATAAGGTTGACAGTGCCAGTATCACCTTTACTGAAAATAATAAGATCATCTGCAAAGCAGAGATTGACAATCTTGGTTTTATCACACCTCCAATGAAACTTGAATAGGGGATCACAAGCTTTTTCAGCCAAAACAAACAAATAAGGGGACATCGGATCCCCTTGTCTAAGCCCTCTAGCCCCTTTGAAATACCCATGAAGACTACCATTGATGCAGATCGAGAAAGAAGGACTCGTCATACAAGCCTTGATCCACATAATCATACAAGGGGGAAAGTTCATAGTTGACAAGATGTCAAGAATAAACTCCCATCTAACATTATCATAGGCTTTCATAATGTCCACTTTCATAGCACACTTGGGAATTTTTGAATTTCTATGATAACCCCTCATTATCTCCTGAGACAAAAAGATGTTATCCGAGATCCGTCTACCCTGGACAAAAGCTGATTGCACAGGATCAACAAGATCCAGAAGAACAATCTTAACTCTATTGGCAATGATCTTGGCTATGCACTTATAGATCGTGTTACAACGGGAGATAGGCCTATAGTCCCCAACCTTCATGGGGTTAGGGATTTTAGGAATAAGAGCTATAATCGTACTGTTAACCTCAGAGAGAAGTTTACCAGTTTCAAAAAAGGATCTTATAGCAAGGGTGACCTCCTTACCCACTATATCCCAAGAGCTCTTGAAAAAACCCGCCGATTAACCATCAGGACCCGGGGCCTTATTAGGCTTGAGGGACCAAAAAACATCCTTAATCTCAGCATCAGAAATAGGCATAGCAAGCATAGCATACTGAGACACAGAAACTTTAGTTTTCACCAAAGATTTAATCCTATCAAGGCCATTATACTGGTTCGCAAAGGGTGAGCCAAAAAGGTTGGTATAGAACTGAACGAAAGCATTGTGAATGTCACTATTCCCTAAAGCAGTGACTCCCTAATCACTCTTGACAGAGATGACTGGGTTATGAATCGGTTTATGGAAATTGAACATTTATCAATTGCTAATGTCTTAGTCATTGCTCATACTGTGTTTAGCATATCTCTACTGGGCGTTGGCTCACCATATTGTAATCTTTTTTATTCAACAGCTTGAGGGCAGTTTTGAGCTGTTTCAGCTTTTGACAAACCCTAAACATAGGAACACCTCTAATAAATTGATCCCAGGTAGCAGACACACAATTCAGAAAATCAGGATGCTTAGACCAAAAATCAAAGTATTTGAAAGGTTTTTTAAAAGATGTTTTGGTCTCACTTATATTAACAACAGCAGGTGAGTGGTCAGAAATACCAGATGGTAGAAAAGAAGCACTAGATTCAGGGTATTTGACCAGCCAGTCCTCATTAACTAACACCCTATCAATTTTAGTAGCAATATAGTCACCATCAGCTCTTTTATTAGCCCAAGTAAATTGACAACCACCATACGAGAGATCAGTCAAATCAGATGAGTTAATATATGTGTTAAATTCTTCATTCTCATTAGACCAAACCGAAGAGCCCCCTACTTTTTCCTGACGATATCTTATGGCATTGAAATCACCCAGGAAAATGCAAGGGGAATTGGACTTAACATGGGAGATGCGAACCATTTTTTCAAAAAATGTTTTCCTCACAGTATGTTTATTATCAGCATAAACAAATGTTGCAAAAATACTGGCTTTAGTGGCAAGAAACAAGATTTCACAAAAGATGTGTTGGTTAGACATCGAACACATTTTAACATCACAAATTTCACTGTTCCAACACACCCACACCCTACCAGTTTTAGTTGGTTGGGAGTTAGACAAAAAAGACCAATTACCAAAACAGTTATTAAAAATTTTATTTTCATTACTTTGGCTAATTTTGGTCTCCAAAACACTAATGACATGGATATCTTCATTAAGCACAAGTTTTTTAAGATCTTTATGTTTAGAGGGATCATTCAACCCTCTAACATTCCAAGAAGCAATTTTAAAAGTCATTGGAAACAAAAACAAAAAGAACATCCCACAACCAACTGAAACAGCAGTTACTTCTTCTTCTTCCTCTGACTGCTATTACCTTTGCCAGAGGATTGGCTACCTTGAACATGCTTAGCCTTTAGGACTTGAGCAGCCCCTGATGAACTCACCGTAGCTGGCATGGTATCAGCAATCACTACCTCCAAGAGTTCTGCAGCCTGCGGGAGCACCACTTTAGTCAATTCCATAACACTATCATGAAACAATGTAACTTCCTTCCCTGGTGTCTCTAACTCCTCCTCTGATGAGCACACTGCCACAGCTGGGATAGGACTTTCCACTACGGGAATGGCTGTTGTAGGAGCATCAGGCACCGGAGGAGGAACATCCACATTTTCAGAGATTACTAGATCCGGATCCCCCACTTTCCTCTTCCCTTTGGCTTGGACAGTAGTCCATTCCTCTTTTGGCACCTCAACTGCTTCCTCAGAGTTCTTTTGGAGAGCAATTAGGTGCGCCACCTGTTTAGATACACACTTCTGAGTTTCGTGACCAAAAATTTGGCAGTGTTGGCAAATGGAAGGCAAGCCTTGGTATTCAACACGGATCAGAACTGCTTCCTCATCACAGCGAACCTGAAAATAGGTAGGTAGTTTGGAGGTAGCCTCTATCTCAATGCAAACCCTTGCAAAAGCCACCCTGGACCCTCTAGCTGTGAGTTGATCCATGGAAAGGGGACTACCAATAGCACTAGCAATCCTACTAAGCCCATCTGGATCCCAATACTCCAATGGAATGTTGAAAAACTTGACCCAAACCGGAATCTTGGTGGATTTTTCCTTGGCTAGCTTCATCATCCTTTTCCATTGTTTTATGATAAGTAAGTAACCACCAATATACCACGGCCCCTCTTCAAGCACCTCCCTATAGCATTCCGGGGAATCAAAAATAAAGAACATAAAACCATCCCCGTTGGTTAATACTTCCTTGAGACCTTTGTTTTTCCACAACCCAAAGGCACTATTACGAAGGTAATTGTAACCAACACCCTTATCTATGAAATAGCCTACCAAACATGAGTCCCATTTCTCCAAAGGGTCAGATCTCTAAGGCATATTAACCACAATAGCATCATCAATTTGAGTAGGGGGAATATACCTTAGTTTGATGTTGGATCGAGTTAGTGCCGAAGCCACGTTGGCCCACGACCTCTGCTGAGGCTGATTACCGACCGCCCCTTCCTCGACCATCAGACTGGTTAGGAACATTCACATCAAGAATTTTTGGATCATTACCCACTGGTAGGACATCGAGAGCTGGTCGACTCCTCCCTTCTCCTCTGATTCTTGTAACATCAAGGCTATCTGGAAGATTTTGGAATCTGTAGTCTTCGTTGTCAACACTTTCTGACCACCTAGGGTTAGAGATCTGACCTATCGGAGTCGAAGGGACGACCTCTCCACCTACCTTCTCTGAAGCTAAGATCATTGGGGCTTTAAGCTTTTCCAAACGATCTGTATTACCCTGAGTAACCTCATCAGCACCGATCTGAGCATCCTCAGTTCAATCTACCCCTACAACCCATTCAGATCGCTCTCAAGATCTCGCAACCAAATCGATTTGCCCTATCGCAGTTATACCCAAAGGATCTGGGATCATCATTCTCGAAACACACTCCACTGCACCTCCGTGCTCTACGCTGGACACAATATTCCCACTTAGAGTGGGTGAACTGACCATTTTTGCTGCAGAAGCATCCATAGTTTTGAACACAGATGGGATTCTTCGTTTTTCTAACTCAAGATCTCCCAAACGAATACTCTCGTTCATGAGGGCAGATCTTACGGAACAAATGGGAACATTAACTTTCGCATTTATCTCACCAGGGATAGCATTAACTCCGGACATCGTAAATCAATGAGGTATTGAACCCTAGAAAACAAGGGTTTTCTACAGAGATGTCAGAGCTTCTCTCTCTAACCCATGGTTTCCTTTCCGAGAGGCTAGTCAAGATGAAATTATGTTTCTTAGGTGCTAAATAATATTAGTTTAATTCAAACTTGGCCAATTAAGCTAATGAAACAATTAGTGACATAATCTAATTAGTTCGCAGAACAAAAGAGACAACCACGGCGACAGACGGATAACGTTAGAGAGAAACTTTCATCTTGAGAGCTAAAAAAGAGATGAATTACGAATGGGGTGAAAATCAAATGGAATTCAATTTCATCATTTTGGATTTGAGAATTTAAAAATTAGTTGATTTAGAAAACCTAAAATGGGGTCATTAAGTTAAACTAATACCATTAAGCTACAATTACACGGTAAATCCTCTTTCTTAGAGGCCAAGCAAAATCAGTTTGAGGCCAATTAAGCTAACGAAACAATCGATGGCCACAGCTAATTCGTTCCAACAACAAAAGAGAGAACGACGGAGAAGGACGGAGAAGGTTAGAGAGAAACTTTCTTCTTGTGAGCTAGAAGAGAAAAAGGAATAAGAAATAGGTAGAAAATCAAGTGGAATTCGAATTCATCCTTTTGGAGTTGAGAATTGAACACTAAGCTGATTTAGAAAACCTAAAATGAGGTGCCTAAGCTAATATCCTTACGCTATGATTACTCAGTAAATTTTGTTTCTTAGAGGCTAAGCAATATTGGTTATAGTTAAACTTAGGCAATTATGCTAATGAAACAATTAGTGGCCTAAGCTAAAGTTCCTAGAACAAAAGAGAGATGGATGGGGAGGGACGGAGATGTTTAGAGGGAAACTTTCGTCTCGAGAGCTAGAATAGAAAGTTAGAGAAAAGAATAAGAAATAGGTAGAAGATCATAGGGAATTCTAATTCAACCTTTTGGATTTAAGAATTGGCCTAATATCGTTAAACAACAATTATTTAGAAAATTCTATTTCTTAGGACCTAAGCAAGATTAGTTTGAGTTAAACTTTGGCAATTAAGCTAATGAAACAATCAATGGCCTAAACTAATTAGTTCCTAATATTAATAATCCAAATTTTAAACTTTTTCATGATTCTATAATATTTTTCTGAAAATACCACTAAATGATAATTTTTCCATGAAGATATCCCTAATGGATTCTAGGAAAATGCTATGGTGTGCATCCTTTTAGGAGTGCATACTATATGCACCCCACTACAAAATGTGCAACTTTACTACAAAATTTCATAATATCAACCACAACATGTGTAATATCACCACAAATTAGCGTAACAAAATGTCCGCAATTTTGTGATTGATTGTCACAAAAGTTTGTAACTTGGTTATGATATTTTTTGTTACGTCAATTTATGGCAATGGTACGCATTTCGTGATTAATATTACAAAATTTTGAGATCAAGTTACTCATTTTATGGTTGGGGTGCATATGGTATGAACCCAAAAAAAGGTGCACACCTAAAGGATTTTGTAGTCACATTACTAGTTTGGACAAATCATATTCCACATTCAATCCATCCAAATGTAGCATGCCATATTATGGAAATCAAACCGCATTTCACATTCAATCCACCCAAAATATAGCATGCCACATTGCACATTCAATCAACCCTTATACCACATTTCAAAATTCACATTAAAAAGAATGAGAAAATTCCCTCCTTATTTTTAATTGCTTATGTCACATTTCAAAAAAGTACACTAAAGGATTTGTGTAGTAATATTGCTGGTTTTGACAAATCACATATTACATTCAATCCATTCAAAATGTAGCATGCCCATTATGGAAATCAAATCAAATTTCACATTTCACATTCAATCAATCCTTATGCCACATTTCATAAACCGCATTCCAAGAAAAAAAAAATGAACCCAACACTCAATAAGAGCAAAAACGTCTTAACATGACACAATAATATATTAAAAATGATTTCATAAAAATATTTCCAAATGAACCTGACCTACCAATCTAAAATTTAAAAAAAAAAAAGAAAAAAAAAAAGGCGTATATAGATTTCTGAAGTGAGATCCTCAACTAAATTTTTTTTTTTAAATTATTTTTTATACCATAAAACTAAATATTAAATTTTTAAAATAAAAAAAATTATAAATAGCTCGATAAATTGTAACAAAACAGAACCTTTAAGCCAAATGTGACGCCCCTATTTCCTCATTTTAACTGACAGATTCTTATAAATTCGCATAATTAAACTATAAAATAATATATATATATATATATATGTTAGCATGATAGTTATTAGTGTACTTTTTTGAAATGCGACAAAAACAACTAAAAATAAGGAGGGAATCTTCTATTCTTTTTTTAATTTTTTAATGTGGTTTTTGAAATGTAGCCTAAGGGTTAATTGAATGTGGAATGTAGAATGTGATTTGTCCAAACTAACAGTGTGACTACAAAAATCCTTTAGTGTTCTTTTTTGAAATGTTACAGAAATAACTAAAAATAAGAAGAAAATCTTCAAATTGATCATAACATAAAAACAATAATAAATGTGTCAATTTACATAAATAAGAAATTGTGTATTCATTAAAATAATTGTGAGACTAGTTGTTACATAAGTTTTAATTTTAAGATTTACGAGTTAATGTCATAAAAATAAAAATTAAAAATTAAAAAAAAAAAAGCTAATTATTGAATTAGTCCAAAAGGATGAATTTGAATTTCTTTTGATTTTCTTCCTCTTTCTCTTCCATTTCCCTGACTTTCTCTTCTAGCTCTCAAGAAGAAAGTTTCTCTATAACTTTCTCCGTCCTTCTCTCTTTTGTTCTAGAAACTAATCAGCTTAGCTAACTAATTTTTTTACAAGCTTAAGTGGCCAAGTTTAACTCAGACTAACCTTGCTTAGCCTCTAAGAAAGACAATTTTATGTGTAATTGTAGCTTAACGATATTTAAGGTTTTCTAAATCACCTCAGTGTGCAATTCTCAAGTGAAAAATGATGAAGTTGAATTTCCTTTGTTTTTTTCCTATTTCTCTTTCCTTTCTCTAACTCTCTCTTCTGGCTCTCAAGAACAAAGTTTCGCTGTAACTTTCTCTATCCTTCTTTCTTTTATTCTAGAAACTAATTAGCTTAGGTAACTACTTACCCAAAAAAATTAGCTTAGGTAACTAATTGTTACGTAAGCTTAATAATTGGCCAAGTTTAACTCAAACTAATCTTGCCTAGCCTGTAAGAAATGGAATCTTCTGTGTAACTATAGCTTAATCATGTTAGTTTAACTTAAGCAACCCGTTAAATATTTTCTAAATCACCTTAGTGTTCAATTCTCACGTCCAAAATGATGAATTTGAATTCCCTCTGATTCTTTTTTGCTTTCTTTTCCTTTCTATTTCTCATTCTTTTCTCTAACTTTCTCTTCTAGCTCTCAAGAAGACAGTTTATCTGTATCTTTCTCTGTCCATCTTCTTCCTTCTCCCTTTTGTTCTAGAAACCAATTAGCTTAGGTAACTAACTGTTTCATCAGCTTAAGTGGCCAAGTTTAAATCAAGCTAATTTTCCTTAGCCTCTAACGAAGAGAATTGTCTTAGTAATTTTAGTTCAACGATATTAATTTATAAGTTAAACACCACATTTAGGGCTTTCTAAATCACCTAAGTGATCAATTGTCAAGTCCGAAAGGATGAATTTGAATCCCGATTGATTTTCTTCCAATTTCTCTTTCTTTTATATGACTTTCTCTTCTTGCCCTCAAGAAGAAAGCTTCTCCGTAACTTCCTCCGTCCCACTCCTTCCTTCTCTCTTTTGTTCTAAGAACTAATTAGGCCTGGTAAATAGTTGTTTCGTAAAAGTGACCGAGTTTAACTGAAACTAATTTTGCTTAGCTTCTAAGATACAGAATTTTCTAAGCAATTGTAACTTAACGATACTCGTTTAAGTTAAGTACCTCATTTATGGTTTTCTAAATCAACTGAGTGTTCAATTCTCAAGTCAGAAAGGATGAATTTGAATTCTTTTCGATTTTCTTCATATTTCCCCTTCTTTGCACTAACCTTTTTTTTTTTTTTTCTTTCCCAGCTCCGAAGAAGGAAGTTTCTCTGTAACTTTCTCCGTCCCTCTCCTTCCTCCTCTCTTTTGTTCTACGTACTCATTAGCTTGGGTACCAAATTGCTTCATAAGCTTAAGTGGCCAAGTTTAACTCTAGCTAATCTTGCTTAGCCACTAAGATAGTAAACTTTCTGAGTAATTGTAGCTTAACGATATTAGTTTAACAGAAGCACCTCATTTAAGATTTTCTAAATCACCAAGGTATTCAATTCTCAATTTCACAAAAATTGAATTTGAATTCTCTTCGAATTTCCTCCTATTTCTCTTTCTTTCCTTTAAATTCTCTTCTATCTCAAGAAGGAAAGTTTCTCTGTAACTCTCTCCGCCCTTCTGCTTCCTTCTCTCTTTTATCCTAGAAACTAATTAGCTTAGGTGAGTAATTGTTTCACAACCCTAAGTGGCGAAGTTTAACTCAAACTATCCTTGCTTGGCCTCTAAGAAAGAGAATTTTCTGAGTAATTGTAGCTCAACGATATTAGTTTAATATAAGAACTTCATTTAAGGTTTTTGAAATCGCTTAAGTGTTCAATTCTCGAGTCCAAAAGGTTGAATTTGAATTCCCTTTGATTTTCTTCCTATTCCTCTTTCTTTGCTCTAACTTTCTTTTCAAGCTCTCAAGAAGAAAGTTTCTCTGTAACTCTCTCCTTCCTTCTCATTCTTTCTCCTTTGGTTCCAGAAACAAATTAGTTGTGCTAACTAATTGTTTTATAAGCTTAAGTGGCCAAGTTTAACACAAACTAATCTTTCATACCCTCTAAGAAAGAGAATTTTCTTAGTAATTTTAGCTTGACGATATTAGTTTTACTTTAGAAACTCATTTAACGATTTCTAAATCACCTGAGTGTTCAATTCTCAAGTCCAAAAGGATGAATTTGAATTTCTATTTTGTTCTAATTTTTTTTTGGGTGGATAAGTCATAAAATAAAAGACAAAAAACTTACACCACGACAAGGGGCATACCCCAGGCCCTAACCAAAACACTATACAGGAAACCAGAGAAAGAAAAAACAAAAACTAAGCCATTCCAGAATTACCCAGAAAATCTGGACAAAATAAATGAAATACGTCCTAACCTAAAAAAAAAAAACCATACATAATAGAAATAGCCAAAATGTGTTCATGTGCGGCATGAAAAATGAGGAGCATGAACACACTCGATCACAAGCAGCAAAAAGTCAGATGAAATCCATATGTCATGTACACCCGTGTACAGCCCACACGGGTAAGCAAAACACCAACAGATTCTAATGTAAACAAACATAATAGAAAATCAAGCTTCACACACGAGGCGCATTTAAAACTAAATCAAACCTAAGAGCTACATCCGAAAATAGAGCCAAAAGAAAAAACGTTGCCAGGCAGATTTGTACAAAGGCCATGTCCTATGATGGATAGGGACCTTGTACAAGGACAAACCAGCAACCAAAAAGCACCATTACAATAGTTCAAAAACTCCCTACACAATCCGTAGGGATGGGCACCAATACACCCACACGCCTCCCTACACAGCCCGTAGGGATAGGCACCTGTAACCAATATATGTAATACAAAATTGTAACTCAAACAAGCCGAAGAGATATACCAAGAGGGGCTCCTCCTACCGAGTTGCTCAAGAAACCTGTTACACAAGATACCCAAGTACACATAAAACCTTCTACTCAGCCCGTAGAAATAGGCAAGCTGCAAATTACAACTGTGACCAAATAAAAATAAAAGTAAAGACCACTGATTTGCTCTCATTTGTAGCATAGCAAGGCGCTTGAAGCAGCCATCGCTATGGAACGTACACACCCTGCCAACAGCCATCCAAATCTGAATAGCAATCAGCCACCACTCCTTCACAGCAGGAAAGAGATAAAAGAAATGAAGATAGCTAATAAACCCATTGAAATGCCTAGGCAAGGCGCTGCTAGCAGCCATCACCGAAGGGTAAATCCACACAGCGTACAAGGCCAAAGAGGTGCGCTGATTGCAACCATCTTCACACCACCAGACAAACCCCGACACAGCAAGCTGCCAGTGCCCAAAAAAAATAACCAGCGGCAGACTACTTGCATCCAAAGTCCAAATCCAATAACCATCCGAGATAAGCTGCCAGAAGCAATCCCACCTTACAAGTTGCTGCTTAACCTGTGCAGTATATAAGTCATACAGGAGAAGAAACAACAAACATACAATATAGGACCTCCCCTCACTCGACCCACAATAAAATAGAACTCTCCACTCGATGTAAGGGCTCCCATCACTCGGCCCACATATTCTGTGCTCTCTCATTCCAGCCAGCTGGACAATGAACTTGAGATACCATAAACCTGCACAAAAAATTATATAATATATAGTACATGTTAGTAAAAGAAATATATACTTCCTCCCAACACTCAACCCACATTTACAAGATGAACTGTGCTGGCTCACATCACTCAACCCTCCCTTCATAGGCTCCAGATTTTGTGAATATTTGGGATCCATAATAGCTGATAGAATCTAATAATAACACCATCTGCAAGACAGCACAATTTATTAGTCAAAAACACTCCATATCTGCGGGGAGCTTCTTCAGGAATTAAATAGCACCACCATTGCTTTGATTCCGAAGATCCCCAATGCTGAAAAAGTGGGGGATTTTAGACCTATCTCGTGCTGCAACACTTTGTATAAATGTATTTCTAAGATAATTGCGGATAGGATTAAAATTGTCCTTCATGATCTTATTGATCATGTTCAATTAGCTTTTGTCCCTGGTAGGAGGATGTGGTGCTTATGTGAAATTGTCCTTATATATGGTGCTTATGTGAAACTAGTATCGTTAAGCTACAATTACTCAAAAAATTCCATTTCTTAGAGGCCTTAGTTTGAGTTAAAATTAGCCACTTAATCCTATAAAACAATTAGCTACCTAAGCTAATTAGTTTCTAGAACAAAAGAGAGAAGGAAGGAGAAGGACGGAGAAATTTACGGAGAAACTATTTTCTTGAGAGCCAGAAGAGAAAGTAAGATCAAAGAAAGAGAAATTAGAACAAAATGGAAATTCAAATTCATCCTTTTGGACTTGAGAATTGAACACTCAGGTGATTTAGAAATCGTTAAATGAGTTTCTGAAGTAAAACTAATATCGTCAAGCTAAAATTACTAAGAAAATTCTCTTTCTTAGAGGGTAAGCAAGATTAGTTTGTGTTAAAAGGCTAGGCAAGATTAGT
>NW_021025041.1:471901-499640 GCF_004153795.1 Camellia sinensis | reverse complement strand
GACTCTATGCTCTACCTATTGTTGATTGACTATCGCAATGTATGCATATAACAAGCACTGGTTTTGGCCACATTGGAATATCTTTAAGGAAGTGACAAAGGAGACTCACATAGAGTTAACATTTCATTTACCATTTTCAAGATCGACTTCATAATTTTCTTAAGTCAACATGTTCCATCACTTATTCCAAAAACACTTTTCCCTTTTCACAAAACCAATTACATTCTCTTCATTTTACAAAATCAATTCCATGGATAATAAGCCATAACCCAACTTGATTCAATACGTTCATTTCAAAATAACCTCAATACCATAATTAATACCTTAACTGTTAACACCTTTTACACAACTCATATTAACAATAGAAATTTACCAACATTGTTCAACCGTAAATCCTTTTTATCTTACCAAATCAAAATATAATTTAGGGCTTTCTCTTCTTTCAACAATAACATGCTAATTTTACTCTCTAATTAGTCCAAACCACAGTCAGTGATAACAAAACCATTCTCAAACAACCAACCCTATGTTCCCCTCATGATTTTCAAATAAATCCAACACGGATATGATTTTCATGCAATACAAAACTACCACATGTCTATCTATAGACAGAGTATTGAAAAGGAACAAAGAAATCCCTACCTCAAATGGAGAGACCAATGGAGAAGATGAAGGCCAAAAACCAAAGTGCTCCAAATCGCCAAACTTTCAGATTAAAAATGAAGCCCTCAGCCCACTCTACCTTTCTTACAAAGGACTTAGTATAGATTTACACTAGACGGAGATGAAAACCTAGAGAGAAAGTGTGTAGGGAGAGACAGAAGATGGTTCTAGGGTCTTGAAATCAAAAGAGAGATGAACAAGTGATATTGAAAGGTTGTTATTAAAGCCCATTAATTGGAAAATGAAAGGACAAGTTAGAATTAAATGAACACTAACTAGCATTAAATGAACACTAAATAGAATTAAATGAACACTAGTTAGAAATATGAATGGACAAGTTTGTCATAAAATCCCACTAATGGAATATGAATGGATCACTAATTCGAATTGAATGAACCATTATGAAAATTTAATAGACACTAGTTGGAATTAAATGGACATCAACCCTTGGTTTCCAAACACAACTAACCTGTTTTAAACCTACCCAACACGACCAAAGACTCATATACAAAGAGTAAAGGATGGAAACAGGAAAAAGACAACAATACATCCACGGAACCGAGTCTGAAATACAATTAAACAATGAAGGGAAAACCGGGATCGCTATATAAAGCAAATTCAAATTAATGCTTTTTGACAGGAGAATTGAACACTTAGGCGATTCATAAAACGTTAAATGAGTTGCTTATGCTAAACTTATATGGTTAAGTTACAATTGCTTAGTAACTTCTTTTTTTGGAGGCTAAGCAAGATTAGTTTGAGTTGAACTTGGCCAGTTAGTCTGATGAAACTATTAGTCGCCAAAACTAATTTATTAGTTCCTAGAACAAAAGAGAGAAGCACGGAGAAGGACGAAGAGAGTGAGAAAAAAACTTCCTTCTTGCGTGGTAAAAGAGAAATTTAGAGAGAAATAAATGTAAGGGAAATAGGATGAAAATTGAATCAAATTCAAATTGATCCTTTTGGACTTGACAATTGAATACTTAGCTGATTTACAAAACCTTAAATGAGTTGCTTAAGTAATCCTAATATCATCAAGCTACAATTACTCTACAAATTCTCTTTCATGGAGGTCAAGAAAAATTTGTTTGAGTTAAGTTTGGCGACTTAAGCTAATGAAGCTAGTAGTTGCCTAACTTAATTAGTTCGAGAACGAACGAGTGAAGGGAGGAGAAAGACAGAGAGAGTTCAAGAGAAACATTCTTCTTGAGAGCTAGAGGAGAAAGTTAGATAAAAGAAAAGGAAATAGGAGTAAAATTAAAGCGAGTTCAAATCATCCGTTTGGACTTGAGAACTGAACACTGAGGTGATTTACGAAACCTTAAATGAGGTGCTTAAATTAATTTACGAAACCTCAAATGAGGTACTTAAGCAACTCAGCGTTCAGCAAAGGAAAGGATGGATTAGACATAACATGCGTGATGCCCCTACTCAGACTGGGGAACAAACTGTGGCCATTGATCCATCTGCTATACTTGACAATGGACAGTGTGAATTTGTCGTTGTGTTGGATCGGTTTCCTAATCCTGCGTATACGCCTAAGTTTGAAGATGTTTTTCTGTGGTCCAGTGGTGACCCACGAACTGGATGTATGGTCAGGGGCACGGAAATAGACCGTTTTGTTGTATTGCGGCGTGTCCCCGTTGTAATGCCGCCGCAATCGAATGAATATCCAGCTGTTAGCCGTCAAGGCGTTAAAACATTTATCAACATCGGAAAAAATGTTGTGTCCGAATTCCGAGATAGTTTAGGCCAACTGAACGGCGCGTACAATAATATTGTAAAAAACGCAATTATTTGTTATTTTGTGTGGGAATGTCGCACAAAATCGATTGTAAGCGCGCATTTGAATTGTAGATTGAAATATTGTTACTAGTAAAATAATTTCTTATTAATACAAATATTTGTTACAAATTATTTTACAATTGTCTCCGTTGTACATTTGCTTTCTGGGCTGATGTGGATCCTTCCAGTGCGGCTTTTACAGCTTCTCCTATTAATTTAGCCGCGTCGTCCGTAGTGAGTCTTGATGATTCTGAGTTATTGGATCCGGCCTCGCTTACTGATGGGCCTATGTCAACTGGGCCGCTAGGCTGATTATTTGGGCCAGAGTTGATTAATGATGGGCCGTGGGTCGGCAAAATTATGTCCCACCGACTGAATGATTGAGGCCCATCTCGAACTGAACTTGCTGACATTCGTGCCGCCATTATTCTTTGGGCCGTTGAACCGTATTGGCCCATCGGTGCTGACAATGTCTTTGTGGATCGAAAATGTGATTCGGAATTGCTGCGTGTTAGTCTTGCCTTCGTCACTTTGCGCTCCACGTGCCAAATATCCACGTGGCTGTTGTTGAATACCTTGGACAAAACAGTTATTAATGGCGGCCGATAAGTAATTTCCTCTGGGAACGATGATGTTTGGAAAGCCAATGTTGCTTTCATTTTGCAATATTTCACATCATCGTTGATGTTTGTTTGTAGCAATTTGTAGGACCCTGTCCATGGACATCCTTTTTTATCTGCGGCAGCATAAGCGTTTCCAAAATATGTTATGTCTACTGGGCATGTAACTGGAAACGTAAAGCGGGCCTGTAATTGATCATCCGCCCGTAGCCGTGTGTCTCGTATTTCGACTTCGACGCGGCCGGTGGAATTAAACGGACACTGTGGCCTGTAGCTTAGCTTGCATTTGTCAATCATCATAGACTTAAACGTGAGTTTTTGCCACATCGTATCGCCTATCTTTGGATTATAGATTAGTATGTTGGATACCGGCACGTTTGATGTTGCGTCTATGATTTGGGTTTCCAAATCACCCTCTTCATTTTCATGGAGATTATCTGTAAGATCGGCTTGTTGTATTTCTTCAGACATTATGAGAGCGCAGCGATATGTTAGAATTGCCAGGCACAAAATTCTCGTATGGGGCATCAATGGCTAATGCATGTTCTTATTTTCATGAGTTGGAGAATAATTAATTAAAAAACGCGGTTGTCTAAAACGACGTCGCATTGATGCCATAACTCACTCTCGATGACTGTCACTTTACTCTCTCGATGACGCAAGTCACTCTCTCAAAAACTTTACTGGTGGAAAGAGAGCACTCTCTCCTTCCTTCTCCATCTTTTCTCCTTTGGTTCAGAAACAAAATTGTTTATGCTAAACTAATTGTTTCATAAGCTTAAGTGGCCAAGTTTTAACACAAACTAATCTTGCTTACCCTCTAAGAAAGAGAATTTCTTTAGTAATTTTAGCTGACGATATAGTTTTACTTCAGAAACTCATTTAAAACCGATTTTCTAAATCACCTGAGTGTTTCAAATTCCTCAGTCCAAAAAGGATGAATTTGAATTTCCATTTTTGTTCTAATTTCTCTTTCTTTGATCTACTTTCTCTTTCTGGCTTCAAGAAATAAAGTTTCTCCGTAATTTCTCCAGTCCTTCCTCTTCCTTCTCTCTTTGTTTCTAGAAAATAATTAGCTTAGGTAGCTAATTGTTTTAATAGGATTATTGGCCAATTTTTAAACTGCAACTAAGGCCCTAAGAAATGGAATTTTTTGAGTAATTGGTAGGCTTAACGATACTAGTTTTCCAACATAAGCACCACATATATGGTTTTCTAATCACCTACGTGTTCAAATCTCAGCCAGAAAATGATGAATTTGGAAATTTCCTTTTGAAATGTTCTTCATATTTCCTTTTCTTTTCTAATAACTTTCCTCCAGCTAGCCCAAAGAAGAAATTCTCTGGCAACTTTCCTTCCGTCCTTCTCCAACCTTCGTTTCTTTTGTTCTAAAACGAACTAATTAAGGTTCGGTAACTAATTGTTTTCCTAAACTTAAGTGGCAAGTTTAACTCAAAACGTAAATCTTGCTTAGCTCTCTAAGAAAAGCTTCTCATGTAACGTTTCTACGTTCCTTTCTCATTCCTTCTTTCTTTTATTCTAGAGAAGACTAAATTAAGCTTAGGTCACTAAACTTAGGTCCCCAAGTCTGACTCAAACTATCTTGCATAGCCTCTAAGAAAATAGAATTTTCTGAGTAATTGTAGCTTACGATATTGGTTTAAACTTAAGCAGCCTCATTTAAGGTTTTCTAAATCACCTAAGTGCAAGCCCAAAAGGTTGAATTTGAATTCCCTTTTATTATCTTCCTGTTTCTCTTTCTTTTCCTTGACTTTCTCTTCTAGCTCTCAGCAAGAAAGTTTCTCTGTTACTTTCTCTGCCCTTCTCCTTCGTTCTCTCTTTTGTTCTAGAAACTAATTAGCTCAGACAACCAATTGTTTTCATAACCTTAAGTGGGAAAGTAGAACTCAAACTAGCCTTGCTTTGCCTCTAAGAAAGAGAATTTTCTGAGTAATTCTAGCTTAACAGTATTAGTTTAACTTAAGCACCTTATTTAAGGTTTCTGACTCACCTCACTGTTCAATTCTCAAGACCGAAAGTGTGAATTTGAACTCCCTTTGATTTTCTTCCTATTTTTCTCTTTCTTTTCTCTGACTTTCTCTTCTATCTCTCAAGAAGATAGTTTATCTTGACATCACCTTCCTTCTTTCTTTTGTTCCAAGAACTAATTTGCTTAGGCAACTAATTGTTTCATAAGCTTAAGTGGCCAAGTTTAACTCAAACCAATCTTGCTTGGCCTCTAATAAAGAGATTTTTCTGAGTAATTCTAGTTTAACGATACTAGTTCAATCTAAGCACCTCATTTAAGGCTTCCAAAATCATCTAAGTCTTCAATTCTCAAGTCCAAAAGGATGAATTTGAATTTCTTTTGATTTTCTTCCCCTTTGTCTTCCATTTCCCTGACTTTCTCTTCTAGCTCTCAAGAAGAAAGTTTCTCTATAACTTTCTCCGTCCTTCTCTCCTTTGTTCTAGAAACTAATCAACTTAGCTAACTAATTTTTTTACAAGCTTAAGTGGCCAAGTTTAACTCAGACTAACCTTGCTTAGCTTCTAAGAAAGACAATTTTATGTGTAATTGTAGCTTAACGATATTTAAGGTTTTCTAAATCACCTAAGTGTGCAATTCTAGAGTAAAAAATGATGAAGTTGAATTTCCTTTGTTTTTTTCCTATTTCTCTTTCCTTTCTCTAACTCTCTCTTCTGGCTCTCAAGAACAAAGTTTCGCTGTAACTTTCTCTATCCTTCTTTCTTTTATTCTAGAAACTAATTAGCTTAGGTAACTACTTACCCAAAAAAATTAGCTTAGGTAACTAATTGTTACGTAAGCTTAATAATTGGCCAAGTTTAACTCAAACTAATCTTGCCTAGCCTGTAAGAAATGGAATCTTCTGTGTAACTATAGCTTAATCATGTTAGTTTAACTTAAGCAACCCGTTAAATATTTTCTAAATCACCTTAGTGTTCAATTCTCACGTCCAAAATGATGAATTTGAATTCCCTCTGATTCTTTTTTGCTTTCTTTTCCTTTCTATTTCTCATTCTTTTCTCTAACTTTCTCTTCTAGCTCTCAAGAAGACAGTTTATCTGTATCTTTCTCTGTCCATCTTCTTCCTTCTCCCTTTTGTTCTAGAAACCAATTAGCTTAGGTAACTAACTGTTTCATCAGCTTAAGTGGCCAAGTTTAAATCAAACTAATTTTCCTTAGCCTCTAACGAAGAGAATTGTCTTAGTAATTTTAGTTCAACGATATTAATTTATAAGTTAAACACCACATTTAGGGCTTTCTAAATCACCTAAGTGATCAATTGTCAAGTCCGAAAGGATGAATTTGAATCCCGATTGATTTTCTTCCAATTTCTCTTTCTTTTATATGACTTTCTCTTCTTGCCCTCAAGAAGAAAGCTTCTCCGTAACTTCCTCCGTCCCACTCCTTCCTTCTCTCTTTTGTTCTAAGAACTAATTAGGCCTGGTAAATAGTTGTTTCGTAAAAGTGACCGAGTTTAACTGAATCTAATCTTGCTTAGCTTCTAAGATACAGAATTTTCTAAGCAATTGTAACTTAACGATACTCGTTTAAGTTAAGTACCTCATTTATGGTTTTCTAAATTAACTGAGTGTTCAATTCTCAAGTCAGAAAGGACGAATTTGAATGCCTTTCGATTTTCTTCATATTTGCCCTTCTTTGCACTAACCTTTTTTTTTTCTTTCCCAGCTCCGAAGAAGGAAGTTTCTCTGTAACTTTCTCCGTCCCTCTCCTTCCTCCTCTCTTTTGTTCTACGTACTCATTAGCTTAGGTACCAAATTGTTTCATAAAGTGGCCAAGTTTAACTCTAGCTAATCTTGCTTAGCCACTAAGATAGTGAACTTTCTGAGTAATTGTAGCTTAACGATAATAGTTCAACATAAGCACCTCATTTAAGATTTTCTAAATCACCAAGGTATTCAATTCTCAATTTCACAAAAATTGAATTTGAATTCTCTTCGAATTTCCTCATATTTCTCTTTCTTTTCTCTGACTTCTCTTCTAGCTCTCAAGAAGGAAAGTTTCTCTGTAAGCCTCTCCGTCCTTCTGCTTCCTTCTCTCTTTTATCCTAGAAACTAATTAGCTTAGGTGAGTAATTGTTTCACAACCCTAAGTGGCGCAAGCGATGGGTTAGAGTGAGAAGCTCCCGCATCTCTCTAGAAACTCTGTTTCTAGGGTTTCAATACCTTATTCAATACGATGGTAGGAGTTAATGCTAGTCCCATTAATGTTTCACCTTCTGTAAGTGTTGACACAATCTGCAAGGCAGACTTTGGCGTAAACATCTTGAGTGATAAACTAGGGTTTCTTAAAAACAAATACGATATCCTTGGTGGTGAGGCTATGGATTCATCGGAGATCAATCCTCATGTATCTGTTCTTGGACAGGATGGTAGTGATTCAGTCCAATCTCAATCTGATCGTAGGGTTAACCCCCTAGATATGGCAAATCAGCATAACGAGGGAAGGGTCATTTCGAACGATCCTCAGAAATCGAAGATGGTAGAAGCCTCCATAGATGGTCCTCATCTGGTGGATCAACTGGTAAATCGCAAAGGAGAGCGTGACTTCGAAACCCCCCATCTGACTTTTGATCCCCGGACTATTGTAGATCGGGTTGAAAGGCTTAAATCGTCAAACCCTAACCTGGCCATCGGAGCCCCTTCGACTCCAGGTACTCCTCGCTGGTCAGATCGTAGTGAGAATGAGCCTTCTGTGTTCCATAGGCTTCCAGATAGCCTGGAAATAGCAAGGAATAGAGGTGATGGGAAATCTCGTGAGGGTATGGAGGTTGATTCAGGTCAGCCGTCTGACACTGTGAGGAAAAATCTACAAGACTTTCTGGGTCAGGAAGAACAAAGGGAGGATATCTCATTCGGTGATAATCTAGATCGCGGAGGTACAAATACTCGAGGAGGTACAAATACTTGAGGAGGAAGAGGCAACAGAGGTCGTGGTGGAGGTAGGGGATCTGGAAATCATTCGGGGAAATCGTGGGCTGAAATCACAAATTCGTCTACAAGATCGCAAGTCTCTCTCAGGTACTTTCCTCCTACTGTTAAAGATGACTTTATCAGTGTTGATTTGCCCCCTAGACCTAATCCCCTTCGAAAGTGGGATTCCTGTTTGGTGGGTTATTTCTTTGGGAAAGGGGTTAACTTCAACTACATGAAGAATAATGCATTTAGCATGTGGAAGAATAAGGGTCTTAAAGAAGTTTTAGCTAATGGTGGAGGCTTCATTTTCTTCATTTTTGATAACCCTGAGTGTTGCTTTGAAGTTCTGGAGGGAGGTCCTTGGTACATTGGGGGCTTCAATATTATTCTGAAAAAATGGAAACGGATGATGAAATTATCGAAGGATAAGGTGACTAAAGTACCAGTCTGGGTTAGGTTCTATAACATTCCTTTAGAATATTGGGATGATGATGGCCTTGGTAGGATTGCTAGTGCTGTTGGTAACCCCTTGTTTACGGATCAACTCACGGCTAGTGGGGGTAGGGTTGCTTTTGCCAGAGTGTGTGTGGAAGTTGATGCTTCGTCCAAACAACCACCTTCATTCCCTGTCAATTGTGATGGTGAAACAGTTGTTGTGAATGTTGAATACCAAGGTCTTCCTGCTAAATGTGAGCATTGTGTTGCTTTCGGCCATGACACAACTAGATGTGTTACTACTCAAGTGGCTAAACTGGTGTCTCTCCAAAAAGAAACATAAGAGAATCCTACTGAGCCTGGCTGGACCACTATTATGGCTAAAGGGAAGATGCAAGTTGGAGTTATTGCTGGAGATGAGGCAATTCCTGTTCCTTAGGGAACTCATGGAACAAATGAAGAGGAAGGTCTGACTTCTAATTTGCAAGGGGAGGTTTCACTACCTGACCAAATTGAAGCTACTGAAGAGGACTTATTGTTGAATAGGGAAGTACCTTCTACAGTTCAAGGAAAAAATTCTGGCTCAGTAGCAGAGGACAACAGGCCTGCTGCCTCTCAGAATCTTGCTGGTTCTTCGGCTGTCACCGGGGAAGATGTTCCCTACTTTGAGGGCCTGCAAAAGATGAAGAGCAATTTGGCAGATGTTATAAGCCTTATCATCCCTCAAGACCCAGCATTGCTGGAGGAAGTCCAGAAGTTCAAGGATTCAAATCTTGGGAGCCGATATCTTTTGAGTATATCAAAGACCTCTTTTAGGTCGGCAAGATGACCCTTAGGTTCCTTGGTCTTTACGACCATGTCATCGATGTAGACCTCTACTGTTTGGCCAATCAGGTGTTTGAACATCTTGGTTACCAACCTTTGGTAAGTTGCTCCTGCGTTTTTCAACCCAAAAGGCATTACCTTGTAATAGTACAGCCCTTTCGGGGTGATAAACGCTGTCTTCTCCTCATCTGGGGGTACATGGCTATCTGGTGGTATCCCCTGTCCAGATGTGGCGTCTACCAACTGATCAATCTTGGGTAGAGGAAAGCTGTCTTTAGGACAAGCTTTGTTCAGGCTTATAAAATCTATGTAGACCCTCAATTTACCATTCTTTTTCTTTACAACCACAGTGTTTGATAACCATGTCGGATAATTGACTTCTCTGATGGCCCTGGCCTCCAGAAGTCTGTCTACTTCCTCCTCCACTGCTTGGACGTCATCAACGTCGGTCTTTTGGCTCATTGTATTACTGGTTTGGCTGTCTTGTCAACGTTCAATTTGTGGCATGTGACCTCGGGGTCAATGCCAGGCATTTCATAAGGCGTCCAAGCGAACACCTCTATGTTTGCTCTCAGAAAAGTTTCCAGTTCTCTTTCTTCTTCTTCGGCTAAGCCCGAGTTGACAAAAAAGAAGCGTTCTTCATCATCCTCCTGGATGAGGACTTTCTTCAGTGCTTCTTCACTCTTCTTGGCTGGCTCCTTGCCGACATCCTCTAGGACCTTCATGTCCTCGTCTTCAATCTCTGCCTTCTCTAGTTCTTGAATGTTGCAGGTGGATTGCATTGCTGCCATGGAGCAATTCTTTGCCTGCAGTTGATCTTCTCTGACTTCTTCAATCCCATGCTCTGTTAGGAACCGTAGTAGTTGATGCAACGTTGAGGGAACTGCCCCCATTGCATGCAACCATGGCCTTCCCAAGATGATGTTGTATGGCGAGGGCGTGTCAATCACCATAAATTCTGTCTTGATCTTCTTAGTGCCAGCTTGTACTTCCAAGCTTGTTGCGCCCAGTGGCCACGTCGGCGTTCCATTGAAGCTGACCATCGAGCCATTGGATTGCTCCAAGTCATCAGGATGAAGGCCCAGCTCCTTGTAACATCTAACATACATGATGTCGCAAGAGCTGCTTTGATCAATCAGGATGCGTTTCACTTGGCACTCCCTAACTTGGAGGGATACTACCAAGGCATCATTATGCGGATGCTGGACCATCTCTAGGTCAGCTTCAGTAAAGGTTATCATTGGTCCCTGGCACTCTTCTGCCCGATGTCTTTTCTCCCCGACTTGGTAGACATGTTGCAAGTGCTTCACTTTCTGTGTCTCTCCTCGGATTTCGTTTTCGTTGACCTTCAGGTGGATTACGTTGATTACCCGAGGTCCTCCTGCCTACGGTTGCTGTGCTGGGGGAGGTGGGGCTGTTGGTGCCTGAGGCAACCTTGTCCGTTCTTCCCTTGTCCTGGTCTCATCGACAAAGTCTCTCAGATGTCCTTGTCTCACCAGGTCCAAATATGTTTTCAGGGCTCTACAACCCTGAGTTGTATGCCCATCTTCATTGTGGTAGGCGCAATGTCTGCCAATGTTTCTTCCCCTGAACTCGCCTGGAGTCTTCTCTGGCATTCTGAAATAGGGTTGGTTCCGAATTTGATCCAGGACTTTGGGAATTGGTATTCGGAACACAGTTGTTACTGCTTGTGTGGCTCTTAGTTCTGCCTCTTGCCTGCTCGTTCCATTGTTACCTCGGCCTCGCTTTGGTGAGCCGTTTCCTTTCTCTTGTTTTATCTCCCTGGTTCCCGACGTGTCTTCTCCGGCTCTGGCGTAGGTCTCGATTCTCCCCATGAGCTCCTCCATACTTTTTGGCAATGTCTTTGCCAAAGACTTTCGTAGTGGACAGTTGTCCTTCAAGCCGTTCTTGAAAGATACGGCTGCCACTTCTTGATTACATTCGGGTATTCGATTGAACACCTCATAGTATCTTTTTACATAGACCCTAAGGCCTTCATCCTTGCTAATCTTTAGAGCCATCAATGCGTCCACCCTTAATGGCTGCAGCTTGTTTGTCACAAACCTGGCCACAAACATCTCGGCTAGGCCTTCCAAAGTCTTCACGCTTCCTTTCGGTAGTTTGTGGAACCAATCTGATGCAATCTCTCCGAAGGATGAGGGGAACACTTTGCAGAGCAACGGCTCGTTCCCACTATACAATGCCATTGAATTCAAATATAGTCCAATGTGGAAGTTGGGGTCTGACTTACCATCGTATATTTGAAACCTCGACATACTGAATCGCTTTGGTGCCTCAAATCTGTCTAATTCCACTGAGAATGGTGTTCTCAGCTTATCTGGAGAGGTTACCTCGGCTTCGACATTCTGTTGCTTCCTCTTGAGGTAATCTCTTAAGTCTTCTTTGCTCCACCCAGGAGCTCGGCTATCTTTCGACTTCAGTCTTTTCGGTATACTACTCTCGGCCTCGTGGTGAGCCCTTTTCGATCCTTCTCCATGAGTTGTGTCTTAGCACAGTGTTTGCCCCTGAACATGCCGATGTCCTTTGGGGTCTGCCTCCTTTGTGCGATGCGTCCTCCGTGATCCTTCTCTTCTTGATTCTCTTCGTCCGTCCTCCCTAGAAGGTCCGTGACAGTATCTCTCATTTCTGTTGTGCTGAGGGGCTACGGGGATTGTTTTCTGTCCTCCCTTCTGGGTATTGGCCGCTGGAATCGGCGTGTCCTGCAGCGGGAATGGTGGCTGCATGACGTTATTTTGCATCATGAAATTGACGACTGACTGCAGGTCTGCCAATTTGTTTGCCATCTATTTTACCTCTTCGTCCCTCCGTAGGCACCTATCCTTCCAAATTTGGAGGTCGTCCTCGTTGTAATACCTGTTTTGATCAGGTTTCTTTGGCGCGTCGCCAGTCTGGCTGACGTCTTTTACTCCATGAGTTTGTTCATGAGTTTCTGCGTTCTACCTTTCTCCTTCGCCATCAAGGTCAATAGGTCTCCCACTCCCAATAGGAGTGTCGTCTCCAATCTTTTCCTTCTGTCCGTTACTGGCCATCTATTCTACTTTCGTTCCCACAGACGGCGCCAAATTATGTGAGTGATTTTCTGATCACACTGCCCGACTCAGTATTCAGCTGGAGAACACTTGGCAGAATAGATGACACCTGGCTAACCTGTAACAGAAAGAGAAGATTTCGGCTGTGGTTCGTCCACTCGGGGGCACTCCGACAATCAAGTCAGTATATCTCTTAAAGATCAATAGTGCTCAACTCACTAGACAGAATATAAATTGCGTACCTTAGACCCACAGGGGTGCCTCTCTTTTATAGTTACCTCAATCCTAATCTCAATAGAAGCCTGACTTCTATGGATTCCTATTCAGTACGAACTTTGGACTCCTTCAGAGATAAAGATAAACTCCCTAAGAGCTTTATCCTTATCTTGGCTAAGTCTCCTCTTTATTCTAGGACTCTTGTCCCTTATCCGCTTTTCTCGGACTCCGATATCTTCGAAGATAGCCCCGGCTTAACCGAGATCACCTCAGCGTCATGACCCTGACACGTGGCACCTCGGCTGACACGTCGGCGTCACCTTGCCACGTGTCGGTACTCAAAAATATATCCCCACAGAAACCCTTATTATTCAATAATGTTATTATAAGGAACCAGAGTGTGGGGTGTGGTGGAAGATTTGCGTTTGTGATGTCAATTGTTATTTCCTGAGTTGGTGAAATTTTGTTTGTGTATGTATACAAGGAATCAACAAACTTCCTATTTTTTTGTGGTCCACAGTAGGCTAATGTAAATTTGGTTGAAGGATTACAGTGATTTCGTTGGGTTTAAGAATATGTGGGCTGATTTTGATGTGGTTAAAATCAGTATAATGTGGGTGACATCATTGAAATGTGTTTTTCCGGCCATGTTTTCAAAGTGTGGTATATGTGTGTAATGCGGATGATCATGTGGAGCTCTTCTTGTTCAAAATGTGTACGATGTGTTTGGGTGTGTGGGTAACTTGGTGTTTTGTGGGTTATTGTAACCTTTATTAGTGGTTTTTTGTTTTTTGAAAACTCACATAATTCGATACAGTTATTTTTGAAGGAACCAGATTCTGAAAACCCACATATTTGAATAACGGGTTGTAACTTGACTTTTCGTACTCCTTTCAGATATGACTAGCCCTATAGTTTGGACTCTCATGGTTCTGAATTTGATTCTACAAGTGCAATGTAAAATAGCTAAACACAAATGAGTCTAAATCTGACAAATCTTTTGGAAAATCAATTGTGAATCAAAATGTCAAAAATAGACTGTTTTGTCAGATACAGAGTCGCCACTTAAATATTTTAGAAAATTTAGGAAACTCGAGACTCGTGCCAAAGGCCACATGTCTGTCATTACCAAAGTGTCTCGGTTCGGGAACTTAGGTACAGGAGAGGAATGTCATGAATTGAGCACTCCTCTCGCTCGATCAAAAATCGGCCTCTACTAATCATGATATGATTCTTATTTACATTATATGTTCTTGTTCTGATTATTAAGTTAACTTTACTAGGTGATTTGCACACAAATATAGACTAATTTGCAAAAATTGAAATGTTTGATTTCATGTTTGTTTGAAAACAAGTTTTGAATATGCTTCACTTGGAAATGTGAGTTTGCATTTACATTAATCAATTCATCCCAATTTAAGCAATTAGCCTTCATCCACAGACATTCAATCAGGTATATCATTTAAGAACTTAGCCTCATGGTATTATGCTTGATATGGCAACAATCACACTTATGCGATATGCTAAAGCAGTAAATGCTCACTTAGTACTCCAAGGCAAGCCAAAAGAAATAAAAGAGTTAGAAAAAATGTATGATCCTAACTAATGCGACACATACAATATGCAATTAATAGCTTCGGCTACTAACATGGTATATGAATCAATTTGAATGCTTGTGATCTAAACACATATTCAAAGAATTAAGTAATAACAATGCTTTGTTAGAATGATGAACCGAGCTTCTATGCGTGCAAGACAATGGATGCAAATCATAAAAAATGCTAAATAAACATGATGCTTCTATGCTACCATAATAAGCAGGTAAATAAAAGAGAGAAAAACGTGGTGTTGGAAGACATACACATTATTACAATTGTTGCCCTCACGCAGGAGGGTTTGAATAAATGTCCTAACTAATTAATTAACTAATTAACTAACTATTGCAAACCAAATGAAATAAATTAACTATGCTAGTTAATTATTACAAATTAATTAATTAATTAATTACAATACAAAATTAACTAGCTATGCTAACTAATTATTACAAATTAGAATTTAAACTAATTAATTGGCTACAATACAACATTAATTAACTAAGTAACTAGCTATTACAAATTCAAAGGATTTCCACCCGAAAATGCCCCTGTTTGGCTGCTAGAATGTTTCTGTTGCACAGTCAGAAAAAAAGAACCGTTTTCACCTCAGCCTCTGCTCTGTTCTATGAAAATAGTGGTACTATTGCCTGGCTAAAAAAATGGCCGGCAGGCTAGAAATGATGGCCGGCTGCCCACTAAAAGTGGCCTGCCGTCCAGAAATGGTTGCATGCTGGCCACTAATGTTGGGTTTCTCCTGCTGCAACAGAAAACAAAGTACAAGCAGAGCATTTTCAGGGAATGTTGGTCCACCTTGCCTCTCCTTATCATTAATCATGTCAAAGGAGGGGTAGGATTGATTCGCAGACCAATTCATTGCATGATGGCTTATGAAACAAAGGATACAACTTCAATAAATGCACAATTAAAGACTCATGAACCTCTTCCCTATCATGATATGGATCACGGGAAGTGGTTGACATTGACTCTTGAATCGTTTTCATCACTAACAAGTATGAAACGACTCAAGACTCAATGGGTTCAATTAACGTCCGATTGAACCTAAACCATTTTATTATCTTGTTCCATTTTATTCCAAATTTTATTATCACTTTTAATTACCTTTCTATTCCTTAATCCATTTAGTCCAAAATGAGCATTAAGTCCACTAATGGAGGGAACTGTCAAACCAAGGGTTGTCTTAGGCATGAGAGGGAGATCATGCTGTTGGTAATGAACCCCTAAAAGGATTAAACCATTAAGCACAAGGTCACCTCTCAAGCTTAAACAACACTCACTTTGAAACAACTCTCAAAACAAAGAGAAAAATCTAAGAAAGGAGGGAGATTATAAAGGTGATTACATGTGAACACAAGTATGGAAAGTTTGAAATAAATGCTATTAACTCAAATAGGTTAGGGTCTAAGGCCTAAAACACCAAACCTATGAGAACCATTACACTACAAGCATACTATACAAAGCATAAATGAAGCAAACACATAAAAACAGTCCTAAAGTAAGCAAAAACAGTGCTGGAAATAACATGGAAAAGCTTGAAAAAATTAACTAAAACAATGGAGAAATTGAGCTAGTAAACAAGCATAAGGAGGGGTGGTTAACCCCTCCATTTTTCGGACCTCAAAACAACATTTTTAGCCTGTGAAAAACTCTAAAAATCAGTGGTAAAAAGTTGAAAAAAGTTGAGGAAGTGATGGGAAACACAAGGGCAAAAGCTTAGAGAACAAGGTTCAAAGAAGCGTTGTTAACACCTCCACCTTTGGTAGCTTTAAACCACAAGTTTCAGCCCATAAAAATGTGTAAAAACAGTTCAAAAACAGCAAGAAAAGAGAGGAAAGAAATAGTGCAAAGGAGCTAGGAAGTATACCTCTTGAAGAGAGATGACCTTTTAGAGTTACAAAGCACTAATCCAATACCCTCAAAAGCTAAAATGCAAGCCAAGCACCTCAGCAAAGAACCCTCTAGGTTTGGCTTGGAGAGTGTAGGTCAAGAGGAAGTAAGGTTCAAGAGAGAGAGAGAATTGTAGAGAGAAAAAAAATTCCACTTTGCCTCAGAAATTTTTCTCAAATTTTTTTCTAACCCTTAAGAAGTAAGAGAGGGTAATCTATATATAGAAATATATGAGAGACCCTTGGA
The DNA here is from genome assembly GCF_004153795.1 of Camellia sinensis. NCBI lineage: Eukaryota > Viridiplantae > Streptophyta > Magnoliopsida > Ericales > Theaceae > Camellia > Camellia sinensis. The sequence continues at coordinate 483,341 of NW_021025041.1, read as the reverse complement.
AATATCTATACAAAGACAGCTGGAATGGTGTATGCATCTGTAGAGACAACTGGCAGAAAATATTTGGTTTTTGCATTAGTGGGCGGCTGGCCACTAGAAGTGGGCGGCAGGAGCCACAAGTGGGTTTGCATGTACAAGTGGCCGGCAGGCCACTAAAAGGGGGTAGCCGACCACTAATAGTGGGCGGCTGGATTCAGTAGTGGGTCTGCAGGCACCTAGATAGTCAAGTTTGAAAAACTACTATTTTGGTTCAAAACAAGGCGCAAAGGGTGTGGGTTTTTTGATGCTCAAACTTGAGGTTTCCTGCTAAGGAATTCAACAATTTGGACAAGCTTATGCATTCATCTTTGGGTGATGAATCGGTGGCGTCCAAGTCTTAAGGGCAGTAAAAAATGGGGTGTTTACATAGGTATATTCCAAATTCCAGATCAAAGAAGAGTAAGAAAAAAACACAGTGATCATATTAAATTACCCCAATTCCTAAAAGGTTACATTTTCCTATGCAATGTCACAAATGTTCATAGGGTGTGAATGTTGTAGGAACGCGAGAAACGGGAATACATATATTTTGTCATTGATAGTAAACATCTGCACATCATTACCCCAAGGTGACAACCACATATAGATCATGAAATAAGCTGCCCAAGGCAATGTAAACGGCAAATTTAATATGAACCTAACGAATGAGGCCGCTCAATGTGAATATGATAGGAGATGCAAAACCATCGTGAAAATTAACTGTTGGAAATTGGGTCGGGTTTAGAACCCGGACTCAATTGGGTCGCCCATGGTGACATGACCCGATTAGAAGTGATCTAAATAAAATAATAGATTATATTTGAAGATATGAGATAATCTTGATATGAGATAATCTTGATATGGATAATTGTCAATATATTAGATGATACTTATTAATTAGATATTATTGATATGAGATAGACATTATCTGGGATAATGCATTATCTTATGGGACTCTTAACTCTCATATATAAATAGAACTTAGGTTCTGTATTTCACACAACAAAAAAATATACGTTTTCTCTTCCCATAAATCATTCTGCCTTTGTATTGTGAATAGTGTAGGTAGTTCTCTAGTAGTTCTACCCCACTGCTGGGAATTATTTGAAGGCATCAATAGAGGCACGTGATTCACCAACATGATCCATATATTCGGTTTGAGCATGAAAAGTATACTTGAATCCGTTTATTTCCACTGTTGGGAATTATTCGAAGACATCAATAGAGGCACATGATTCACCCATATGATCCATGGATTCAATTTGAGTGTGAAAAGTATGCCTGAATCCGTTTATTTCCACTGTGTAATATTTTTTATTTTTTCTACATTAGTATCAGAGCCATTGTTGGGTGTTTTCGTGTTATTTGTGCATGAATATATGTATAGATATGATTTATGCATAAAATTGATGTTTTTCGAACCATCTCTGATCATCTTGAATTTCATAGACGTTGTAATTTATATTATTTAGATCATATCTACAAAGTTGTGCAAAAAATCGGATGGTCGAATTTTGAGAAAAATAGAGATTTATATTTAATTTTTGTAACTTTGATTGCATGCTTGTTTTACATGCTTTGTTTTAATGTTGTGAAAATTATTTATTTGAAATCTTTGTTTCGAGACCTTTAAAACGATATATTATGGGCCTGATTCCGACTTACGGTTGAGGAGAAAACTCAAATCCTAATTTTTGGTAAGAGTTGAATCAAATGGAGAAAAAGACAAAATTGCTGATGCAAGCGCTCTGGCTGCACCAAGCGCTGGGATGCATCAAGCACGTGCCGCGCATGCGCCACTTGTGCGTGCCATGCACTGAGCCAAGCCGCAAAAGGCTCTGGCTGCCTGCAGCTCTTAAGGCACTGTTTGTTTATTTTTTAATTCAAAATTACGTTAATTGCTTCTATATTATTTATTATAATTTTGATTGAAGCATGGCTTATACTATTGGACTTGTAATTAAGTTTTCTACAAGTTGTTAAAAATTCATAATTTTATGAAAAATAAAATATTTTTCATTAATGAAGAATTCAATATTTTTACGTTAAATTGCTCTTGGGGGAGCATGACCTGGATTCTGGACTTGAAATTTTTACAGTAGACTAATGCTATGTAATATTATTTACTGGAATGATTTTTGTATTCTTTTAGATTCTGTAATATTTATTTCTAATTTTCTGTGTAATTATTAATTAATTGTAATTCTAGAAAATTTCAAAAAATTGAAGAAATTATAGAAATATGTAATGGCATTATTTAAATACTATATATAGCATGTTAAGTTCTTTTTAATGATTAGAACTTGTAGTATGTTGTTATTTTAAATAGCATGATTTATTTATATTGGTAAATTTTAATTCCATGATTAAATATTCTAACATATTTTCTTTTATGAATTATATTGAGATGTTATCATGTGGAGTTAAAAATATTATTTACTAGAATGATTTTTGTATTCTTTTAGATTCTGTAAAATTTATTTCTGATTTTCTGTGTAATTATTAATTAATTGTAATTATAGAAAATTTCAGAAAATTGAAGAAATTATAGAAATATGTAATGGCATTATTTAAATACTGTATATAGCATGTTAAGTTCTTTTTAATGATTAGAACTTGTAGTATGTTGTTATTTTAAATAACATGATTTATTTATATTGGTAAATTTTAATTCCATGATTAAATATTCTAACATATTTTCTTTTATGAATTATATTGAGATGTTATCATGTGGAGTTAAAAATTTTATCATGCATTAGATATGCTATAGTTAGTGGGAGGTTGTTCGGTTGAAAGAAATCTTTATAGATTTACTCCTAAAAACTAATATTTTGTGCATGAATTAAATTAAATTTTAGATAATTGTCATTTGTGGCACAAGAGATGATTATGAACATAGCGAATTTTCGATCTTGTGACTTGTGTAATATTTTCACTATTTAATTTAAATTTTTACGGAAAAATTATATTATGATATGCTAATCAAATAAATCCCAATGCGCATTTTTTCCTCTAAATTGACTTAGCATATGGAAGTTAATTTGGTTGACCTAGACTTAGTAGAGATGTTCAAATGTGAACAATGTAATCCTATTCTTTAGATGAGAAGAAAGTCTTAGAGACTTTAGATCAGACCTTAATTGAGCCAAACTAAGGAAACATTTCTCAACGTCGTCGTGGTTTTGTTTCCTTGTTTGGCGCAATAAAAACTGATGTGTGCGCTATGATTAACGACATGCTAAGTAGTTTTGATTTGGCGAGTTTGGAGTTGTAAAATTAGTAAGCCCTCAATAGATCTAGATATGATTAAGACTATTGAGTTGTGCAGATTGACTTTGTAATTTGTCTTGTAATAATGTTGAACCATTAGATGAAGTAATATCCAAGAGTCACGTCATTCAAGAAATGTGAGCTTAAATGAGTTAGCCATTAAGTGTAAGACGAGTAGCCAGTATGAGCAGTGTTTTGCTTTTACCCAACTGATGGGAATGGATGGAGCAAAAATTTCACGCTCTATGATAGTGTGCGTTGAAGTATCACCTGAAGTTAAAAGATTAGCACTTAAAAGCTACAAAAATCTATTAACACTAAATGACAAAATTAGCGGCTAGTAGTTGTAAAATCTATTAGCACTACCAACTTGTCTAAGTCTAGACACTTACTGTTTCCACACTTAAGTGTGAGACATGAGGATGTGTTTCTTTGTATGATTCCTTAGCTAGGCTAACGTTTTTGAATGGCGTTTACCACTAAGCGCAAAAGATGCAGCATAGTAATGAAAAGGTCAAGGCCGACAAGGTTGTTATGACTCTAAGAATTGACATGTTGCTCATGAGAGCATTATGTTGAATAAGACTCTTTAGCCTAATTCATGCTTAAGTTGATTTAGTATTTGTCATAGATTGATAGCTTATTCTCTCTTCTTGTGGATAGTAGAATCAATTGTAACTAACTGTCATGACCCGAACCCACCCCTAAAAGTTTGGGTCATAACCGGCTAGTAATTCGTAGATTACTGAATGCCTCAAACAATCATACAGAATATTTATGCTATGGGGGCCATAAACGGAAGCATATAATAATGAGAAGTCCATTGAGCTATGCCAATCATAAGCAAATTTAGAGAGTTAACCACGTAACACATTAATATGTTTACATGCCCAACAAAAATATAAGAGCCAAAGGAAATTTGTACATATTGTTTACAAACCCAAGACCATAAAAGCAAAAACAAAATAAGGTCAAGGTATGGTGTGAGTCAAAGACAAAACTCCGCCTTGTAGACATGACTCGATTGGGTCACGAAATGCCTCCTGAAGCTGACTCTAGGGGTGTGCTCTATACTGCGGATCACCTATATGTGCATACATAATATTGTGTGAGCAAAGCTTAATGAGTAATAATACAGTAAAGCAGTGTCAATAGATGATCATAAGGTTCTCACAATATCCATAATCACATAAACAGAGTGGCCTTAGGCCTAAGCATATAACAAGCTGCCTCGGGCCCAATCATATAACAAGCGGCCTCGGGCCCATATTGCACCATGTTGTCTAATAATAGCGAAGTCTCTTCATTTCATTCAATTCATAATGTTGGCACCATTCACCATTCATGGTTCGAGGTACACAATAAAGAACATACAAGTACAATATCATTACTCACAGTGTGTTTGATCTCACGGCGTCTCCTCTGCCATACCACCTACACAAGCATTTCACACACACATTCGATAAATCATTTGTTTCAATTCAAACACTTATCTTTCATAATTCGCAACCTTTTTTCATGAGTTTTTAATCATCATTTCACCCCCAAAGGGTTCAAATAAGGTTGAGAATGCATTCCGGAGGTCGGAGCACCAATATGAGAAAATAGGGATTTCACCCCTCTTTGGCTACACGTGCGGCTGGTCCAGCTGCTTGAGCGGTCTAGCTTTGCGCGTGCGAAAATTCTAGCCGCTCGAGCACACAGAACAACCCACTTTTGGTTCAAGGCATGGGCCACTCGTGCGGAGCCCATGGCCGCACGACCGGTCTGGGCACACCAAGACAGTCCAAAAATGGCACAAAGATGCAAACTTTCCCACCTCATTTCCAAATCCAAATTCATGCAGAAACAACTCAAAAACATGACATACTAACATGTTTCAAGGGTAATTCCATGTTAAATCTATTAATCTTGCTTCTATTTTAGATTCATGGTTTCATTTCTTTCTTATATTCAAACATTACATACACAAGTTCAAAATACATAATCCATGAATGATCTTCCATCAAATCTTGTTTTCATGAATCATCTAGGGTTTATTCCTTGGATCAATCACAAGAGTGAACTCAAATCAAGCAAGGATGAAGAGATTAGGGTTCAATTTCATGCATTTAGCTCTAGCCATTATATAACTCAAAACCCTAGCCCAAAGTTCACAATTCCTTCTTGATTCCAAGACAAAGATGAGTTAGAGACAAAGATTATAAGTAAATTAACATACCTTAACTCAAATCTAAGGTTTTCCTCTTGATTCTCTTCAAATCCCTAGCTTTCTTTTCCACTCTCTCTTACTCACTCACTAGAGCTCTCAAGCAACAATGAAGAACAAAAAAGGGCTAAACTAGGGGTGAAAGAATAACCGGAAGGACCGACCAAACCGACCGAACCGACCGAACCGAACGGTTTTCAGTCGGGGTTTTAAGTTTTCAAGTGTTCGGTTCGGTTCGGTTCGGTTTTTGTTTTTCTGCACATTCGGTTCGGTTTACGGTTTTTGATTTTTTTAACCGAACCGAACCGAACCGAACCGACTTATATAATATTAATAAGCCCAAAATGTGAGGCCCCAAACATATGTAGGAATTACATGGCCTGAGCCCAAATTTTATGCAAAATGGATTGAAATATAGGCCCAAAATGTGAGGCCCAACTAAGGAAAAAAAAAAGGCTAAAAAACCGAAAAACCGAAAAAACCGCATTGCACCGTAATAAACCGAACCGCGCCGGTTTATGTCATTTTTCTGGGCGGTTCGGTTCACAAATATAAAAAACCGAAATGATCGGTTTGGTGCAAAAATAGTGAAAAAACCGACCGAACCGAACCGATTTCACCCCTAGGCTAAACATATATAACTTAACTCATAAATCTTAATTTATTCATCACGAATCATAATTTTTCAAAATTTCACCATAAGCTCTATAAATCATGCTAATCACGGATATGAAGTCGGTTTTTGTTTATCGCGCCTCTAAGGCCTTCAATTTCAGTTCAAAGTTTCAATTGCAACAGATATTCCTACTTTTAATAGATATTTTTTTTTTCCAAATTCACATATTTCCCATACTTAAACTTGCAAATTCATATCAAACACATAATCACATGCATAATTAAGCATAGTATGGGTTGGGTTATCATAGTCTCTCCCTTTAGAAAGTTTGTTTCTTCAAACTTGTTTACCTTAAGTTAAAAACAATTCTGAATATCGTTGTCTCATTTCTTCTTCCCATTCCCAAGTTGCTTCGTTCCTACGATGTTCCCTCAATTCAACTTTTACCATTGGGATAGTCTTGTTTTTTAGTTTAATTTGCCAATCAAGGATTTGAAGGGGTTTCTCCTAATAAACCTTATCATCATCTAGCACAATTTGTTGATAGTCAATAACATGGGAAGGGTCCCGAAGGTAGCCATAGACGTCCCCGAACGTCCCGGGAGGGAAATCCCGTTTTGTTCATTTGGGCTCACTACAATTCGAGACTCAAATGTCACGGTCCTGTATCTAATCTCACAGAGTGCAATGCAAGACTGATGAATCATCAAAGAGTCCAAATCCGGCAAATCATTTTTGAAAATAGATTTTTTTGAAAGAAGTGCCAAACATGGACTGCTTTGCCAGATACAGAATCGCCACCTAAATATTTTATTTTGGGAAATTTAGGAAATCCTGACTCGTTTGCCTAAGGCCACGTGTTCATCATCACCAAAGTTGCCTCGACTCGGGAACTTGGGTACGATTGGGGAAGGTCACTTCGTGAGCACCCTCGCTCGCCTGATCAAAGATCGGCCTCTACTAACCATGATATCGAGTTTTGAAAACATTATGTGCTCTTATTTCGGTTATTAGCCTAGAATTACTATGTGATGCACACAGCAAAACAAGTATAGACTGGATTGCCTAAGTTGGAATGAAGCATCGCATATCCGTTTGTTTCGAAAATAGATTGAAGTTTGCTACTCGCAAGTAGGCTAAAACACGGGTTTCGATGAATTATTCAAACTCAAGCAACCCAACCTTTACCCACAGGCATTCAGGCAGTTATATCACATAAGTAGTTAGCCTCATGGTAAGCATGCTATCATGGCAGTCACTCACACACATGCAAGGATGCTAAAGCATAAACACTTACCGAGTACTCCGAGCCAAAGAAAGAAGCTAATTAGAAATCATGCATGAATCCTAACTATGCTGAAATGCCTAATGCAACACATGCAAAAATACAACTAAGATAGGCTCGGTTATTCTAAGATGGCATATGAAATGCAACAATTGATACACGTATTCAACTTGGAATTGAAATACGATGTAGTTAGTATGATGCGCCGAGCCCGGTGCATGCAAAACAGATGAATGAATGCAAACATGCTATCATAAGTATGCTAATTGAAACATGCCCTAAACTAACCATCATAAGCTGGTAAATAAAAGGGAGAAAGACGTGGGGTTGGAAGACATACATCACACACATGCACACTTATTACAATTGTGCCCTCGCTCGGAGGGTCCGAATAAATAATACAGTCTGAATAAATAATTAACTACTCTAGCTAATTATTACATAACGCTGACTACTTAACAAACTTAACTAAGTAAGCAATAAAACTATCATGCAAGCTACATGAAATGGACTGCCTCAGCTCTGCCTTGGATGACAATGAATGCATGCATGCTTGAATCGCTTTGTCAGGAAATCCATCGCGATCTCCGACTTGCCTTTGCTTGCAATTGACCTCAGAACACTACACAAGGCTCCAGAAGGCTGAAACTCCACCCTGGGAAGCTGTCGGAAGGCTGCCAACCAGCCCTTGGCCTTGGAGACCACCTACCGACCACCTTTTGTGGTGGAGACCAAAAGAGGTGGTCGGCCTGCCAGAAAAGCTAGTCGGCCAGCCAGTTTCTGCCTCATGTTCCTGGTTTCCTGCAACACAAAGCAAGAGAGAGGCATAGCAAGGTATTTTCAACAAATGTGTGCACGACCACTCTCCCATCATTGCACAAGCTCAAGGGAGTGTAGTCCTCGACCCTCGGGCCACCAATCACGCATCTCGATGCATGATGGCTGAGGAGTCAAATTGCACGACTTGATATGGAATGAATGCACATATGAACACATAAATGCCTAAACTCCATCATGTGTTAGTCAAGAGGGTCAGCGACTGAAAATTGAGACACGTTTCGTCACTTTGAGTATGAAACGCCCCTCGTTTCCCGTGTTTGAACTAATCCTGCTCCAAACACAATGCAATGAGATGGCATACACAATGCGACTAACATGCAACCCTAAATGCAATGCAACCTAATCATGCTGGCATGCGAGGGAAGATATGCACACATGCAACCTAGCATACGCAATGCTATGGACTAAAATGGCATACACAATGCACATGAGCTATATGGCATACACAATGCACACATACGAAGATGGACATACACAAAGGCATAATCAAAGCATACACAATGCGATGGTCAAACATGCAACAACATGAACCAAATGGCATACACAATGCAAGGTGGACTTAAACCAATATGAGTGGACCTCAGCCACACTCAAATCAGTGGCCATATGATGAAAATGAGACAACCGAAATACATGCAAACATGCACGAATGCAAAGAACCGATCCTAAGACACAACATGCAACTCTAACAAAGCATGGCAAAGGATGAAATATGGCATAGAATGGCACATAATCCAGCTCTGAAATATGATGCACAATGGTCCCGAATCATGCAAACACTTCACACGATGCGTGCTAGATGGCCCGAATACCGAAACTAGTGAAGTACGTTACACTAGAGGTACACAAAGCAATGCACAAATGGAAAAACCAACCCCAAATAGACCCTAGGTAGGTCCAAGATAGTGAGAAATTGGTCTAAAACGAGGGCTCAGAATGCATTCAAATGAAGCCCATGCAATGGTCGGTAAATGAGGCATACAAGCCTGACTCTTTAATGCACTTAAAGAGTGGAAATCATGGGAATATGGCATGCATATAAGCTCTGAAATATGATATGCAATGGCCCCAAAACATGAAAACACCTCAGTATATGCATGCGATGGACCTCAAAACTCAAAGTTAAGCATGGATATTGAACTACAGGCATGCAAAACAAGCAGCATTCGACCATGAGACCCAAAAATAGAGCTAAGTCAGTCCAAAACATGCACAAAATTAGTTTAAGGCAAGGCCAAAATATGCTAGGAAAGGCGGCCAAAACATCATGCTAAACAAGCTAGTGAACCATGACTTACACTACAACTATATGAAGCATGTGAAGGACTACCAAACCAGCCAAAAACAGAAACATGGCATGCCAAAATATGACCAAAAACCCACTGGAACTCAGTCAACACATGCTAGAATGAGGTGCTCCTTTGAAAGGCTATGCAAGGGATTACTCTACACATGCAAGATAGACATCAAAAATGGAAAAACCACCTCTGGACAGAGGTTATGAGGGCCCTAAAACTCATCAAAAAGGGCCTGAAAGGGGGCTAGGAAGCATGCAAGTGAAGGCTCCTTTGAAAGGCTATGAAGAGGGTTACTCTACACATGCAAGATGGACACTTAACATGGAAAAACCACCTCTGGACAGAGGTCATGCAGGTCATAAAACTCACAAATAATAGCCTGAAACATGTCTTGAAAATATGCAAATAGGGGCTCCTTTGTTAGGCAAAGAAAGCTAGTAAACAAGACAAGGGGTGAGAGAGTCACCCCTCTCTGATTTTGGGGCTCAAAACAACATGTTTTGGGGCTCAATCCAGAGAGTCACCCCTCTCTGGATTTCAATGGCTAGAAGGCCAAACAAAGCTCACTTCAAAGGCCTAGATGCATGGCTCAAAACAAGATGAAAACAAGCATGCAAGGGGGTAGATGACCCCCAACAGAAAAATGACCTTAAACAAACTTCAAGAGGAGCACAAAATAAGACTTTTTTCAGTTTATGACAAAGCCAAAAAGTGCTTGTAAATAGAGCTAAGATATGGAGCAAAATAATGTCAAAAAGAGGAGAAAAAGTGTTACCCTTGTAGAGAAGACCTCCAGCAGTTTCTGGACCAAAATAGCAAACCTTCAACCTCTGAAAACCAACTCCAAGGTGCTTCAAGCAAAGGTGGAAGGGTTTGGCTAAGAGGTGGTAGGCAAAGGGCCAAGAACCAAGCTCTTTTGAGGCTTGGATGTAGAGATATACAGGAAGAATGTATGGTGTATGCTCCAGCACCTTCTGAACCCTTGCAAAGGAGGGAAAGGCCTTCCTTTATAGAGCTAAGGGTCCAAAGCTTCTTGGAGAAGCTTCAAACCAAGAATAAACATCCTCCATACACGTGTATGGAGGATGCAGCAAATGCCTCCCAGCTGGCACAGCTGGAAGCAACTCAGTGAGACAAAGCTGCAGGTAGCTGGCCGACCAGTTCAAGTGGTCGGCCGACCACTTAACCTGGTCGGCCAATCAGGTCAAAAGGTCCAAGGTGGTCGGCCATCCCTTATTATGAAGCCCCAGAAGTTATCTTTCCAATGGCGCCAGCCTTGCATTAAAATTCCAACTATGCAAAAAGTTATGACTGTTTTGGTGAAGCCGCGCAGATTCGGTCAAAACAGATTGATGCCCTACTTCAACCAATCATATCTCCCCCGTCTGGACTTGGCTTTAGGAGATTCTTGAGTGCAAAATGAATCCCCAGAAGTAAGCTTTCCAACGGTGGTGGCCTCATAGCTGAAATCCAAATATGCAAATGAATAGGCCCGATTCAGCGAGGGCTGCTCGACTCTCTCTTGATGGTTCATGCCCATTTTCTCCCCCCAACTGGGTTTCTTCCCTCTTCTCTTCTTTTCCTCAACTCCAAACCCCTAAACAAGGTCTTTTGAAAGATTTTTCAAAGATTTCATCTCTCTTTCATTTATTTCCACTTTGTCCTTGCTCGGTTTATCGAAAAGTGCGACATTTAACAAAATGCGAGCGTCGGAACATCGTAGAACTTTGTTTTCAAAACATTTTGAAAGAGAGGGTTTCAAGTCTAAAATCTTTTGATCAACATTGTTTTGGTCCAAAAAGGGATATGAAGTTGAGATTTGACTCTCTCTCCTTGCCGAAGAAACTGAACCTTTCCCTTGCACATCTTTCATCTCCAAGTAAACCATCAATAGCGCCCAAGTC